>SNQJ01S0086248.1:15594-34063 GCA_010110895.2 Picea sitchensis | reverse complement strand
AGTCTCCTATATATACCAAGGAGACATTTTCATTTTGAATCATCTTGTACTTGAACATTTAAGTGGGGTAAAAGGAGGTTGCCCCCTCGAAGAGGCTTATTATCTTATATTATCTCTTTTTCAAGGCGTTGAGTACTTTTCCTAAGGTTTTTCTATGCTATATAATGTTTGGTTCTTAACAACTTCTTCATCACCAGGGCACAGCCACATGACGACAGTCACCGATATCACTTCTGACGACCCCTTGTATTCCCTCCAATTCCACTGTGATGGGGAAATAATCGAAGAGTTAAACATCCCTAACTACCCATGGGATGTCTACATCACCGAGCGCTCCTCTTTCCACAGGAGGCCTCCATGCCTCCTAACCAACATCCCATATACGTGGTCGAAACCAAGTATTTTATCCCATCAGGGCATATCGACTGGTTCAACAACCCCATTCCTACCCCTGATTCTTTTGAAGAAGGCAACATGGCCAACATTTCCCCGACCATCAAAATCGACATTTCCATAAAGAACAGAGTCATCGAGGAAATCACCATTGGCACCGCTGGCACTCCTCAAGAAGTCACCGCCTATAAATCCCTCTTCAAAGAATATCAAGATATTTTTGCCTAGTCATACACAGAAATGCCTGGCCTTGATCCCTTTATCGTCGAACATCGCATCGACACCTAGCCTGACATTACACCAGTTCATCAAAAACAGTGACCGCTACACCCATCCAAAGCAGCAACCATCAAAGCCAATATTGACAAATTACGCACAGTCGGGTTCATCTACCCCATTTCCTATACATCATGGGTTTCCAACCCTGTACCCGTTAACAAAAAACAGGGCACTATCCGCATATGCACGGACTTTCGCGATCTCAATCGCGCATGTCCCAAAGACAAATTTCCAATGCCTTTCATCGATCAAATTATCGACGACTGTGCAGGCCACGAGGATCTATCCTTCATGGATGGCTTCTCTGGTTATAATCAAATCCAAATTCACCGAGCCGATCAATACAAAACCGCATTCACTACCCCTTAGGGTACTTTTGCATACTGTGTCATGCCTTTTGGCTTAAAGAATGTTGGCACAACTTTGCAATGGGCTATGACATAAATTTTTCATGATCTGGCTCACATCCCCATTGCATACTTGGACGACCTCACAGCTCGATCCAAGAAATGCACACAACACCTTGACGATTTATGGATCATCTTCCAACAATGTCGTCAGTACAACATTTGCTTGAACCCCTCAAGTATGTGTTCTGCGTCACTGCAGGGCACCTCCTCAGATTCATCGTTTCCGAAAGAGGTATTACCGTGGACCCCCTCAAATTCCAAGCCATCGCAAAAATTCCACCTCCCCGAAATTTACGTCAACTCCAGAGCCTACAAGGAAAAGCTAACTTTCTACGGTGATTTGTCCTAGACTACGACGATTTGTCCTAGACTATGCCATTTGCACACACGGTTTCCTTCACTTACTACACCATGACATCCCATTTTACTGGGATGAACATGCCCAAAAATCGTTTGACAATATTAAAATGGTGCTCTCCAATGCCCCTTTAATTAGTGCACCTGACTACAATCATGACTATATCCTCTACATATCAGCATCAACGGTCTCAATAGCAGGAGTTCTCGTTCAAATCGGTGATGACGATCATGAGCACGTCCTTTACTATGTCAGTAAAAACCTCTCCAGGCCAGCATTGAAGTACAAACACGAAGAAAAACTAGCCCTTGCCATTATCCTCACAGTACAAAAACTGCGTCATTACATTCTGCTTCGCACAACTAAAGTCATAGAAAATTCCAATTCTATGCAATACTTGCTCAGTCATCGGCAAATTAACGACAAATTTGCCCGATGGATCATTATCCTTCAGGAGTACGATCTTGAATTCTCAACACCCAAGAGAAAGAAAGCTCTCTTCCTTGCCAAACTTGGCATGGCCTTCCCCTCTAACACTACTAGTAACCCCGTCAATACCGACTTTCCCGATGAACATCTCTTTTACATAACTTCAGATGATCCTTGGTACGACAACCTCCTCATCTACCTCCGAACCCAAAAGTTCAGTAACCACCTCTCACGAGATGATCGTCATCGTATTTTCCATCAGACCCCCCGCTACCTCCTCATCGGAGACATATTATACCAGCAAGGGGTCGACACCATTCTTCGTCGATGCCTAACTATTGATGAGGCCGATAGAGTCTTGAATGATTTCCATAGCGGCGCATGTGGGGGCCATCTTTCGAGAATGTCTATTGCTCATAAAATCATCCGAGCAGGTTATTTTTGGCCTACATTATTTCATGATTTCATTCATGCCGTGAAGCAATGCGAGAAATGTCAACTTTACACCAACAAATCATGAGCACCACCTGCTCTTCTTCACCCAGTCATTATTGCAGGCCCCTTTTGTAAATGGGGTATTGACTTCATGACTTGTAATCCCCCTTCCAACAATGGACATGAATACATTGTTATCGCAGTCGATTACTTCACAAAATGGGTGGAAGCTATGCCAACCTTCAACAATACCGCTGACACCGTAGCACCTTTTTTCTTTAACCACGTCATATCCCTCTTTGGAGTACCCGTCCAACTAGCTTCCGATCATGGGAAACACTTCGAGAATGAGATTTTTGTTGAACTCTCATCTCAGTTAGGATTCTCCCATGAGTTTGCCTCACCATATTACCCTTAGTCTAACAGATAGGTTGAAGCCATTAACAAGGTCCTTAAGACCATGTTATAGCGCACGGTTAATAAACATAGGACCAATTGGCCTCATATGTTATTTTCCACACTATGGGCTTAGCATATGGCCGTGAAAAAAACCACTGCTTTCACACCATTTCACCTAGTCCATGGGGTTGAGGCCACTCTTCCCATC
This sequence comes from Picea sitchensis, assembly GCA_010110895.2. NCBI lineage: Eukaryota > Viridiplantae > Streptophyta > Pinopsida > Pinales > Pinaceae > Picea > Picea sitchensis. Next base: position 31,152 of record SNQJ01S0086248.1, on the reverse strand, counting down.
GAGTGCGAAATTCCCACCTTACGCACTGCAATTGAGTTATTACCCGACACTGCTCCAATGGAGCAGCGCTTGCTGAAATTAGAGTCCCTGGATGAAGATTGTCGATCTTGATTACAAAACAATGAGGCAGCCAAAAAAAGGTCAAAGGACACCTTTGATCGCAATGTCAACCTTCGCTCATTCCACAAAGGTGACCTCATCCTTGCTTATGATATCACTCACGATACCCTGGGTCATGGAAAATTCGAGTCACTATGGCATGGTCCCTACATTATCCAACATTGCCTCACCAAAGGCGCCTACATCCTGGCCTCTCCCAAAGCCCTCTCTCTCAAAGAGCCCATCAATGGGTTATACTTAAAGAAATTTTATGCCTAAGCGTAGAAATTCTACCTTAGGTTATTTCTTTTATAGTGTTTTTAGTCTTTTTTCCATCCCTCATGTCTAAACTATCATTTCTTCTATTGACAGATGCTTCCTCCACTGACCTACCACATCGGTTACGCCGACGATGCTAGTCGTTGGACACAAAATCTCGCTTCAGCATCTTGGGCCCTTTATACCACCTCACATGAAATGCTCCATTCAAGCGGCATATGTTTGGGTTCAGCCACCAACAACCAAGCCAAATACACTCCCATCATTGGCCTCCTTGTTGATTCCCAACATCATCATATCCGTCACCTTAGCATCTTTCTCGACTCTCAACTAGTCGTTCTCCAGCTCAACAATGTGTACCACATCCACGATCCTTGCCTCTTTCGCAAATACCTGCAGGTTAGACTTTTATCTCGATATTTTGATTTCATTACATTTACACATATTCCAAGACAATTTAATCAAATTACAGATAACTTAGCTAACATTGTGTTAGACTGGCATATATCACATCAAAATACCTCTACATATGCATAAAAAATATCAAAAACCTATCACAACATATATAGATTAGACATCATCAAACATTAAAAAACACGTGTAAACATCACATAGATCCCAAAATGTATACTCATGTATATATAACTCGGTCCATAGTTCCATCAAAATGTTTACATACAAATATACAAACGTCCGCAGGCCAGCACAACACCTCAGTACAAAATGGGCTCACCAACCTATATACAAAACTACAAAAATACATAGAACACCACTCAAGGTGCCTCTAGAGAAATACCTCCTGCCCCTCCCTCAAGCGATGGTCCCCCACCCACTACCAGTCCCTCCAGACCGAGAGGTAATTGTCCGGTCATAGTAGCACCTGCTACTACTGCTCATCATACCACAGCTTGCCACGGTAGTGGAACCCCCACACACTTCTCTAGGATGCCCTCATTCTGAATACGCGACTACATGTCGTCAGGCACACCCTATAGCACCACCTCCAGATGGCGACGAATATCCTCAAAATATTCTCCGGCATCCACCAAAGGTGCATGTGATGGCCTAGCACCTGGGTCATCAAACCAACGTCTCCTCATTGCTCTCTCCTCCTCAGTTGGTCTCACACCGACGTCTCTCTCCTACCCGCGACCCTCCCCACGACGGTCTACCCAACTCCTGGTGAGCCGACACCCTCAGCAACTCAACCTCACACCTGCAAGGTGGCACATCTACACATACAAACAACCAAAAGATAGTATCATCATCTATATGATGCAGGAGCATCTCTCCACGTCAGCTAGCCAGCCAGCCACGTCGAGCGCATGCATTCAAAGCTGAAGAGAGAGGCGCAGTCCTCATTTAAATCTGAATTGAATGTAATTAAATGTTGTAGGCTGGTGACCCAGAGAAGTCATTCCTTTGTGCTGGCGTAAGTAGATCGGACATTAATGTTTGTATGGCTGAGATCTAGATTCGATAGCAGACTAGACAGCCCATTCAATGTAATTGAATAGGGTAGGTAGGTTGGAGGGAAGCGCTCTAAGATCCCCCTTAGGTAAAAGAGATTTGGGGATCTCATTTTGGTAAGAGCCGAAGTGAGTGAAGTTAGAGTAGAGAAGAGAATCTGCGAGTAGAGATCAGAAGAGAAGGAGTCGAGACCTTGTTACAGGCCGTGCTCAGGAACACCTTGTATAAACAGGCATTTGCCATATTTAATACAAAGAGTAGTTTTTCCTGCATGTATTTATGTGTTATGATCATGCCTGTGAGTGTTCCATTGTATGTTGTAGATCTTGATGCAGTAAGAGACGCAACACCACCTCCGTCGTGCTCTCCTGCTCACAGGATCAATAAATTTCCCCTTTGAGCCGAAATAGCTCTTCTAATTCCCTGCTGGAATCTCTATTCAAAACCTAATCCACAGGTCCTTTCTTCACCCTGTCACGGCCTCTACACGCGCCTGTGAATTTTTCCCGACTCAGTTTCGGGTTTCGGAGTTTCTTCCTTTATGATGTCGAGAGCTCTTGTTCCCGCGATCTCTCAAACTCCAATGCACTCCTTTCGGCCTTAGCCCCTCCTGGCTATGCCCTCTGGTCCATATGATCACTCTCATAAGACCATAGCCTTATATCCTTCTGTTGGGGTTTTGGGTTTCAAATTCCCAATGCGCCCCAACTTCCGTTAGCCCTACAGGCTAAGCTCGTGGTCCATGTGACCTCCCCCTATATGACCACAGTCATACTCCTCCCATCGGGGTTTCAGACTTTCCAATGCCAAAATGCATATGTCCTCAGGACTCGCGATTCCTCGAATCCCGACGCACTCTTTCCGCGTTAGACCTCCTAGATAGGCTCCTAGCCCATATGACCGTTATCCCTGTGACCGCAGTCTTGGCTCTCATCAGGGTTTGAAGATTTTCAATGCCAAAATGCATTGGCTCACGGGATTCCCGATCCTCCAAATCTTGATAGGCTGACAGCTGGCCTCCCACACAATGGAGCTTTCTTCCTTCTCTGATATGCTGACAGCTAGCCCCCACTATGGCTCCTTCCTTGTCGGGGTTTTGAGCTTCGCGATTCCAAAATGGCCAAACCTCTTGTCACCAGGATCCCCGATATCCTGATGACCACAACGCCGATAGACGTCCTCCTGTTGGGACTTTTCCCGATGGCTCTGATTGCTTCCACGCATCCTCCTCTGATGGACAGTCCAGATTAACTCTCGGGATTTCGAGACTTTTTATGTCCCAACTCTTTTGACCTCGAGAAATCTGATTTCCCGAACGCCAATATCCCGATGGCTAGTGCCCAGATCTCCAGAATAGACGATCGTGTGACATGCGTCCTCTCTCAGATGGATGGCCCAGATTTGTGTCGGGGTTTACAAAGTGGACTTACCGGATCTCCTGTCCATGGGAATGCTGATATCCTGACTCCCTACACCTCGATCTCCACCACGTGTCTCCACAAATGGACGGTCCAGATCTCTCCGGTGTTTTGAGACTTGAAATGTCCCGATCTCTTGTCCTCGTGACTCCCGATTTCACGAACGCTGATATCCCGATGATGATCATGACTCCTACCTAGCGTGAGAAGGGATAAACCACATGCACCTTCTGTCCAATCTGACGATTGATGGGATTTATGCTCAAGATCTGATGGCCCAGATCCATCCTCCTTGTGCGCTTACTCCAGAGGCTAAACTCCAAGCATCTTCTCCCAATCCAATGGCTGACGGGATTCTGTGTGAACATCTGACGGTCCACAATCTCCTCTTCTGTGCACTTCTTATGCTCCTTCCTGGACGTAGAAATCAATGGTCCAGATCTCTTTTCTCCACCGATCCGACGACTGTTGTGCTCCTCCTGGGCTTCTGCACACTTTCTTCTTCCCAGACTTCGAAGAATTTCAAAATCCAAAGGCCTCAACCTTTGCTCCCTTTCTCTGCAAACTCCTCGACCCTGACCTTTGCTGCGTGTATGAAAACGTTGTTCCTCCTGAGATTTTACTCTCGAATCCCCAAGGGATTCTGTTGACTTCTGCACCTCTACGGAGTCTTTACACACACACAATGTTGTCTCTCCTGAGCTTCTTAACACTCAGACCCATATGGGATTTTATCTTTCTTTCTTCTCCTGCAGATGGAGAATATTGGGATGCCCTCCTGGCTATCCTCTGCCTCAAGCAACCTCTTGCTGAGTGCTTCTGGGTATTCAGTAACCCCGCGAAGATCCCTCAGTGGATTCTTCTTCAAATCACATAACTCAAAGAGTTCTCTACTCTTCTGTGTCTGTCTGCACACTTACTTGATGCCCACCTGGCAGAGTATATTTTCACAGAACGTTCAGCAGTTTTGTCCTCTTGTGCACCTAGGCACCTGCTCAATGCCCACCTGGTAGAGCTCTCAGAATCCTCAGTGATTCTGGTCCTTCTTCCTGAACTCACAGCAGAGTTCTTCCCCTGTGCACTCCTTGCACCTGCTCAATTCCCACTTGGCAAAGCTCTACAGAACTCACAACAGAGTTTTTGTCTACAACTGTGTCTCTCGTACACAACAGGCGTCGGGAGTCGGGATATTGGCATTTCTGTGGACAGGAGATCAGGTAGGTCCACTTTGTAAACCCTGACACGAATCTGGGTCGTCCATCTGAGAGAGGATGTGTGTCACGCGATCGTCCATTCTGGAGATTCGGGCACTAGCCATCAGGATATCGACGTTCGGGAAATCAGAGTTCTCGAGGTCAAAAGAGTTGGGACATCAAAAGTCTCGAAATCCCGAGAGTTAATCTGGACCATCCATCAGAGGAGGACGCATGGCAGCAATCAAAGCCATCGGGAAAAGTACCAACAGGAGGACGTCTATCGGCGTTGTGGTCATCGGGATGTCGGGGATCCTGGTGACAAGAGGTTTGGCCATTTTGGAATCGCGAAGCTCAAAACCCGGACAAGGAAGGAGCCATAGTGGGGGCCAGCTGTCATCATATTAGAGAAGGAAGAAAGCTCCATTGTGTGGGGGGCTAGCTGTCAGCCTATCGGGATTTGGAGGATCGGGAATCCCGTGAGCCAATGCATTTTGGCATTGAAAATCTCGAAACCCCGACGAGAGCCAAGACTGCAGTCACGGGGATAACGGTCATATGGGCCATGAGCATAGCTAGGAGGGCTAACGTGGAAAGAGTGCGTCGGGATTCAAGGAATCACGAGTCCTGAGGACATATGCATTTTAGCATCGAAAATTCTGAAACCCCGATGGGAGGAGTATGACTGCGGTCATATAGGGGGAGGTCACGTGGACCATGAGCTTAGCCTGTAGGGCTAACAGAAGTTGGGCGCATCATGAATTTGAAACCCAAAACCCCGACAGAAGGATATAAGGTTGCGGTCTTATGAGAGTGGTCATATGGACCAGAGGGCATAGCTAGGAGGGGTTAAGGCCGAAAGGAGCGCATTAGAGTTCAAGAGATCGCGGGAACAGGAGCTCTCAACATCAGAAAGGAAGAAACTTTAAAACCTGAAACTGAGTCGGGAAAAAGACACAGGCGCGTGTAGAGGCCGTGATAGGGTGAAGAAAGGACCTGTGGATCAAGTTTTGAATAGAGATTCCAACAGGGAATCAGAAGAGCTATTTCAGCTCAAAGGGGAAATTTATCGATCCTGTGAGCAGGAGAGCACAACGGAGGTGGTGTTGCGTCTCTTATTGCATCAAGTGGTATCAGAGAAGGATTTCATCTGTAGATTTCAGGTGAAGTGAGAAGTTTAGGGGAGACAGAGCGTTGGAGACTCTGTGGCAATTGTTTGCAAGTAGGCAGCAATCAAGAAAGCAGTCAAGGAGACTGTAGGAAGATGAAGCTGGTAGAAATCTTAGTGCGAAGTGAGAGCAGCAGGTTTGCTAGGAAATCAGACAAAGACAACACCATGGTTACTGAAGGCCATAGGCATGTTGGGAAGAAAAGCAGGGCATAAAAGCTTGTAGAAATGGATAAAGAGATGGATAAAGATCTCTATGAATTAAAGGCAGACATAGAGAAGCTTGAACTGCGGATATGGCAGGATAGGAGGTCGAGATGGATGCGTGAATGGCCCATGAAGAAGCCAAAAGAGAAATGGCCAGTCAAGCAGTTGATGGTCAGAGGACAGCGTAGGCGGTTAAAAAGATGGTTGAGGTATGCTGAAAACCTTGACGAACTAGAAGAGGAGATGATTCTGTTATGTGAACCAGAGACTGGAAAATTTCTTGATGAAGAAAATGAATTGGGATCAGCTGAGGATCTCAAGAACTACCAGGAGGGCAGAGAAGAAATTCCCAATTTCCAGGTGGGCAACGAGATGAGATCATTGCGAGATCTTAGAGACTGTCATGAGGATAGCCAAGGAATTTCACATTTCTAGCTGGGCAATGAAATGAGATCGTTGCGGGATCTCGAAGACTGCCAGGAGGGAAGTGAAAACATCTTAAACTGTTAGGTGGGTAGAGATGAGAATTCGAGACTATCTAAAGGTATCATGGACTCGGAGAAGAGTTCAATTCAGCAAGGAGTACTGATGAAGATGAGATCAGTTGATCTCATAGTCTTCCAGGAGAGCAGCGGAAGCATCCCATATTGCCAATTGGGCAGGGATGAGCAGATGATACTATCTGTGGGTCTCATGAACTCAGAAGTGAGTTGGAATCAGCCTGAGGAGATGACAGAGCAGATGAGATCAGAGGTGGATTTAGATCAGCATGTGCAGCTGACAGAGGAGGAGGATATGAGGGATCTTCTGATGATTGGAGGAATTCAGGTATTCCTACCATGTTCCCAGGAGGAGGTAGAAGTCTGTGTTGCAGATGGTGCAGCAACAGCAGAAGAACAGTCAGCTGTGTCTGTCAGGAGAGAAGAGGGATTGGAGCAAACTTTGGGAGCTGCCCAAGCCGATGAAGAAGAGGATGATGAGAATTCTGAGGAGTGTCTCAATGCATTCATCCAGGAAGTTGAAGAAGTTGTAGCACTGAAGCTGACAGCAGAAGAAGCAGAACAGGATGATGAGCATTCTGAGGAATGGCTCAGTATTTTTAGCCAGGAGACTAAAAAGACTACAACCTGGGAGTTTGAAGCAGGAGAAGGAGGAGAAGCAGACATCATTTGTTTTTCTGATCTATGGGAACAGATAGAATCCCTAGAGAAAAGGGTGAAGGTGCAGAGCGTGCACATCCAACAGGTGAAGTTGGAGACTGATGAAGGAGGCATGGGAGATCATGAGAATTTGCCCATGTGCCGAAAAGTTTTGCAACTGGGGAGACTGCAAAAATTGAGCTAGCCATTGGATCAGCTGGATGAAGTGATCGAGGAGATCAGAAGGCTGATGTCGAGGTCAGCAGAGACTGGCAGCGAGGAGCAGTTGAGCAGAAGGAAGGCAGTAGCAGCAGTAGTAGCGCAGAAGCAGCAGCAGCAGCAGCAGGATGGAGCGGATGAACAGCTCCAAAGGATGATTTGGGATCCAGGAGGATTTCCAACAGCTAAGATGGGAAGCTCATGAGCATGAGCTCATGAATTTTGCAGTTGAGGAGTTTGATGCAAGAGCATCTCTCCACGTCAACCAGCCAGCCAGCCATGTCAAGCGTGTGCATTCAAAGATGCAGAGAGAGGCGCAGTCCTCATTTAAATCTGAATTGAATGTAATTAAATGTTGTAGGCTGGTGAGCCAGAGAAGTCGTGCCTTTGTGTAGACATAAGTAGATCGACCATTAATTTTTTATGGCTGAGATCTAGATCTGATAGCAGACTAGACAACCCATTCAATGTAATTGAATAGGGTAGGTAGGTTGGAGGGAAGCACTTTAAGAGCCCCCTCAGGTAAAAGAGATTTGGGGATCTCATTTTGGTAAGATTCGAAGTGAGTGAAGTTAGAGTAGAGAAGAGAATCTGTGAGTAGAGAGTAGAATAGAAGGAGCTGAGACCTTGTTACAGGCCATGCTTAGGAACACCTTGTATAAACAGGTATTTTCCATATTTAATACAAAGAGCAGTTTTTCCTACATGTATTTCTGTGTTATGTGGATGTCTGTGAGTGTTCTTTTTGTATGTTGTAGATGTATGCTATAGGTTTGCATTTGCAGGAGTGTGTTTGATTTCTAGAGTTGAAGGTATTTGAGGCTTCACGCCAGGAGGGTGTGACAGAACGTTGCGGGTCCTGATAGCCGTGCACGGAGGATGCATTTCTGAACTTTGCAGAGTCAGACAAAGACGTGTTGCGACACAAGAACTGGAGTCAACAACTCAGGAGAAGACCTCAGGGTTGTTGAATACCTTGGAGGTAAGGTTGTGTATGAGAGACACAGTTGCAGACAGAAACTCTGTTGTGAGTTCTGTAGAGCTCTGCCAAGTGGGCATTGAGAAGGTGCAAGGAGTGCACAGGGGAAGAACTGTACTGTGAGTTCAGGAAGAAGGACCAGAATCACTGAGGATTATGAGATCTCTGTCAGGTGGGAATTGAGAGGGTGCATAGGTGCACAAGAGGACAGAACTGTTGAACATTCTGTGAAAATATACTCTGCCAGGTGGGCATCAAGTAAGTGTGCAGACAGACACGAAAGAGAAGAGAACTCTTTGAGTTCTATGATTTGAAGAATAATCCACTGAGGGATCTTCACAGGGTTACTGAATACCCAGAAGCACTCAGCAAGAGGTTGCTTGAGGCAGAGGATAGCCAGGAGGGCATCCCAACATTCTCCATCTGCAGGAGAAGAAAGAAAGATAAAATCCCGTATGGGTCTGAGTGTTAAGAATCTCAGGAGAGACAGCCCTGTGTGTGCGTGAAGACTCCGCAGAGGCGTAGAAGTCAACAGAATCCCTTGGGGATTTGAGAGTAAAGGCTGAGGAGGAACAACGTTTTCATACGCGCAGCGAAGCTCAGGGTCGAGGAGTTCGCAGAGAAAGGGAGCAAAGGTTGAGGCCTTTGGCTTTTGAAATTATTCCAAGTCTGGGAAGAAGAAAGTCCGCAGAAGCCCAAGAGGAGCACAGTAGCCGTCGGATCGGTGGAGAAAAGAGATCTGGACCATTGATTTCTACGTCTAGGAAGGAGCAGAAGAAGTGCACAGAAGAGGAGATTGTGGACCGTCATATTTTCACACAGAATCCCATCAGTCATTGGATCGGGAGAAGATGCTCGGAGTTTAGCCTCTGGAGTAAGCGCACAAGGAGGACGGATCTGGGCCGTCAGATCTTGAGCAGAAATCCCGTCAACCATCAGATTAGACAAGAGGTGCATGGGGTTTAACCCTTCTCATGCCAGGTAGGAGTCCCGACCATCATCAGGATATCGGCATTCGTGAAATCGAGAGTCACGAGGACAAGAGATCGAGACATTTCAAGTCTCGAAACACCAGAGAGATCTGGACCGTCTATTTGTGGAGACACGTGGCGGAGATTGAGGTGTCGAGAGTCGAGATATTAGCATTCCCGTGGACAAGATATTGGGTAAGTCCACTTTGTAAACCCCGACACGAGTTTGGGCCGTCCATCTGAGAGAGTACGCGTATCACGCGATCGTCCATTATGGAGATCTCGGCACTAGCCATCGGGATATCGGCGTTCGGGAAATCGGAGTTCTTGAGGTCGAAAGAGTTGGGACATCAAAAGTCTCGAAATCCTGAGAGTTAATCTAGACTGTCCATCAGAGGAGGACATGTGGCAGCAATTGGATCCATCAAGAAAAGTCCCGACAGGAGGATGTCTATCGGCGTTGTGGTCATCGGGATATCGGGGATTCTGGTGACAAGAGGTTTGGCCATTTTGGAATCGCAAATCTTGAAACCCCGACAAGGAAGGAGCCATAGTGGGGGCCAGTTGTCATCATATCAGAGAAGGAAGAAAGATTCTTTGTGTGGGGGGCCAGCTGTCATCCTATCGGGATTTGGAGGATCGGGAATCCCGTGAACCAATGCATTTTGGCATTGAAAAGCTCAAAACCCCGACGAGATCCAAGACTGCGGTCACGAGGATAACGGTCATATGGGCCAGGAGCCTAGCCAGGAGGGCTAACGTGGAAAGAGCGCATCAGGATTCGAGGAATCACGAGTCCTGAGGACATATGCATTTTGGCATCGGAAAGTCCGAAACCCCGATGGGAGGAGTATGATTGCGGTCATATAGGGGGAGGTCACATGGACCACGAGCTTAGCCTGTAGGGCTAACTGAAGTTGGGGCACATCGAGAATTTGAAACCCAAAACCTCGACAGAAGGATATAAGGCTGCGGTCTTATGAGAGCGGTCATATGGACCAGATGGCATAGCCAGGAGGGGCTAAGGCTGAAAGGAGCGCATTGGAGTTCGAGAGATCGCAGGAACATGATCTCTCGACAACAGAAAGGAAGAAACTCTGAAACTTGAAACTGAGTAGGGAAAAAGTCACAGGTGCGTGTAGAGGTCGTGAAAGGGTGAAGAAAGGACCTGTGGATCAGGTTTTGAATACAGATTCCAGCAGGGAATCAGAAGAGCTATTTCGTCTCAAAGGGGAAATTTATCGATCCTGTGAGCAAGAGAGCGTGATGGAGGTGGTGTTGCATCTCTTACTGCAGCACTATACCAAATACACATGTCATGCTATCACAAACAATCAATATATTAAACTCATAAACATACCTCAGTGATCAAAGACCTCCCCTGGAGGTAACACCATGTCTGGATCACCCCAAAAATCCAAACCAGCGTATGGAAACTCCAGTATCACCTGCAGCATCTCCCGCCACACCTATGTCACCTCAGCCATGAAGAAGTGTCCACCCTCACCACCATCGTGGTGAACCAAAATAGTCAACCACCACCTCAGTTGTGGCTCTCATGCCCCAGGATCACCCAATAAAATCCTAGGGTGCAACATAGTCACCCTCTCCAAAAACCAGGCCACTAGGATGGACCCAAAGGCAAACTCTCTTGTATCAGTGGACCGAAACTGGTCCAGCTGCCTTACCATCCTGGCATGTAGCGTAAGCCCCCAAGAAAAGTGGTCACCGGCCAGTACCCTCTCCATAATACTCAGTTGACCACCATTGATCCGTTGAGTCGCAAGGGACCCATACACCCTTACAATCATCGTTGCTATACAGTGATGCGCTAGAGCATCCATCACCCTGATGCTCATGACAGAACCTGACATAATTTTTTCCCTGGAACAATACCTCTGGCCCCCTATCACTAATTCCATGTCTGCAGGTAATACCAGCTCTGTCGGTAGGGGCGTTCCCCGAAACAGGAGCCCAGTCAAAAAATATATATCCTCCACCGCAGTGAAGGCAATCTGCACTCCCCGTACCATAAAACAATGCAGGTCCAGACTCCACATCCAGATAAGAAACTGCAGGAGATACTCTTGTACCCGTATCAACGTGCATTCAAAGAACTTCAGCAGCCCATAGGCTACCAAAGTAGCACGAACCCCCGACTCCTCAATCTCCATGGAATCCCTCAGCTGGGACCAATCCCTCTCTTGCCAACTGACTGGCATCGTGCCAAATGATCACCTACAGCCACATAAAACAGTCTTCGGTCAGCCACATTGACCATAAAAAACATTAAAAAGATAAGTTTTACACCCGTTAACGTTTCCCCCAAGGCGTGGATGTTTAACCCACAGACGTGCACACATGTGCACCTGTTCACCCCATAGGCACGCATGTATGTGCTCCTGTTCACTACACAGGTGCACCTGTGCATCCCACAGGTGCACATTCCCACCCTACAGGGGTGCCTCCATGTGCCCCTATCATGCACACGGGCATGCATCAAATCACGCTTGTCCACTACACAGTCGCACACACGTGCGTGGTTGTGTTGCCAACATGCGCACACATCATGCACGCCTTTGACCCCCCTACGGGTTCCCCCATGTGCGCCTATATGGGTAATAGGCAAGCACTCATGCGCGCCTATTTCTAGATCTCCCACACACTTAGGGGCCCACAACCCTAATAAACCTCTTTACGACCCTCCGTACAGCCCCTTCCCAAAAATGAAAAACCTAATTTTATGGAGGATGATCATACTACTAACTTGAAGCTCGCTAATCTTGGATCGACTACCTCATTCTCCCAAAATATCCAAATCTCCTTTGAATACCTCTCATCGAATCACTTTGGCAGCAAGTACAAAAGAGGTGGCAATGTGGGCCCTACAGCTATATATAGGCCTTTCTACCAAACTTCCAATCACCATTCTGGGAGCTTCGGGTGTTCGTTCTTCGATCCATCTTCAGCCACGAGATCAACATCTCGTCATCTACATCACGATAGTCCCTGGGCCACTTTTTATCCTTAGCCCTCGAGGCGCCATTTTTTCATACCCCATCCAGGTATGCATGCTCATGTTCAAAATTATCAAATAAATGCTTGTATGTTCGATTCTCTTCAGATATTGTTCACGTCAGGTATTTGGTTTTCATGTGTGTAGGTACTTGGTCATCATACATCAACACCACCCCTTCAGGTATATAATCATCACTGGCATGTAATCATTCCCTCTGAATCTCAATTACATCTCCAGTCACACCCTCTAACATTTTCCTATAGGATCTCCATCTCCGGTTTTGCAGTACCAACACTTCCATTGCATCTTCGGTACTGTCACCCAGTAGCACTCTCCCCCACATGAGTTGTCCCATTCATAGCACCCTTTTTCACTTTGACACTCATGTTGCTTTTCAACCCTTTATGGATGGGAGTCCTGATAGTCTTACATCATGTCGTGAATCAGCCACATACTCCTTCTCCTCATTTTGCTAACTTTCCCACCGAACTCCCATATTATCTCTTCAAGGTTCTATTTTTGACTGCACCTCCGCAGTATCATGAACCCTCCATTTCATCCATAATCAGTTTGCCCCTCTACAAATTTCCCTTCATTTCACCTACCTTATACAGAAACCCACCCATGGGGCCCCCACCCTCCACCAGTTCTCCAAGAAAATTGTGCCCTACCTGGGCCAACCATATTACATCAGGGCACCCGTTTTTGTATTTGTACACTCATCCCAAATTATTCTTTATTTATTTGGTACATTGTAAAAATCCTTTGTTTTCAGCATTTACATTACCTTTTTGTTGTCACCTTTGGCGACCTTCTTCCCTTTTTGGCAAACGCAACCCATGTCGCCCTTGGTTGGGGTACCCCTTATCATCCACCCTTTTTGACATCGTCCATATACTCCGAGTATCCCACAGGCCACTTACCCCTGCCTTATGAGTTCGTTCACTTTGTCCTGCCTCTGGCACAACTTATCCCATGTCTTGTTGTCCCCCTGACACTCGACTTAGTTGCACGGTTGCAGCCACTTATCCTTCACATATACCCCCAACCAAGGGAAGTCTTGAGTCTTAATACGCCTTGACTTCAACCATGTACCTCCTCCAGTTCCTCATCTCACCTAGTAGATTTCACGAAGCCCTTTGATTCTGGGATTCACGTCCCCCTTTTTGTCGACATCAACACAGTTTTCCAGAAGGGCGACAATATCTTGACTCTCATTACCTTTCCAATGAGAGATCTTGAATGACACAGGGAGAACTACAATTTCTCCTTGCTGTCATTGACCCCCGTAACATTCGACTTCAACACTTTCTCATGTTACGGTGGGTCTTACTTTGCAACTATTGCATTTATTTCTTATATTTTCCGAAGACCTCTGAACTGAGTTGGGATATCAATGCCTACAAAATCCGTGATATTTCTTACAGATGTCACTGCCTACCATTCAGAGTATGTTCCTCCATAGAATTGTCTTCTACCTTTATCACAACTACCCCCAAGGGTGTTGCAGTTGTCTACATCAACACATCATTCCTCTTTTGAATTACATGACACGAGCATGGGGCATACCCACCTCGTTTGTACACAATTTATTTTTACACACCTTATGGAAGGTTGGGTTCTACAGGTTCCCTTCTCCCTCCAATGGGTAACTCTTGACAATCCCACTATTTCTCTCTCTTACAACAACACTCTCAGTAGAAGAAACATTGATGGATTTAGGCTATACGTATGCTCCTAACCTCATCCATTAGGGGGCATCTGTTATCACTGAAATTTCATCCGCAAATGGTTACAAGAATTCAGCATCGCCAAACAGTTATGAGGTCACCCATGGACCAAAATTATCACAAAATAATTTTCAAAGGGTCAAAAACTATACAACCAGTGACAAAATTAAAGTGCACTATGACTACACAAGACGCGCGCGCACATGTGCAAAATAGAAACGTAGGAAACGTGCACATGCGCCCGATGCACGACTATTGTCGCAAAAAGATGTGCACCTGAGAAACAACGCATTTATGAGAGTGGTCGGCCTCCCACCCACTTCTAGTTCAGCTTCCAAATTGATTTGACACTCAAATCTGGACTGGATTCGACTGACTGGCTAGTCAAAGACATAAAAATTCCCTAATTAGACTCTTTACACACTACAAACTGGTTGCACAATACCTCAAAGAGGTGCTATAAAAAGGCCATGGATGCACTTCACTTTTCAAGGAATTCAATAGAGAAGTTATGCTGCCACTATTCTCTTGAGGAATCCTTTATTCTCATCAAGAGTATACTAGCATCATTGCATTGGGCAATCCATCTCACCCTTTGAGTGGATTAACAAAGAATTATTTCACCATTTTCATTTTCAAAGTTGTAAGAAGATCTTATTTGTGGGGGTCTAAGAGCCCTCCCTTGGAGGAAGAAGGGACTCATAGTCCTATTTCTTCTTGGTGTTTTCTTTCACTAATATCAACCTTACCATTGGTGACATGGATCTTATTGTTTCTTTTGTCCTTATGTCCCTATGTTCATTAGTTTAGTTGTTATTTTATTTCTTAGTTTATTTCTTAGTTGTTCTTTTATATTTCTTTCTCTAACCCTTTTCCTTACAATTGTCCTTCTTAGTAAACCCAACTAAGATTGCAAGAACCTATACTTTTCTCACTAAGGTGATGAAAGAGGTGAAACACATGGTTTCCCTGATTTGCCTGGTTTCCCAGATTCATTGGATTTGCTTGGTTGGGCTAATTTCCCTAATTTCTTTGCCTAATCTATGGAATTGTTGGTCTTCTCAGATTTTTGGGTGGACCATCAGTCTATTCTATGGGGTTAGGCCTATTTCCTAGAGCCATCCTTTCCATCATCCACTCCATGTTTCTCATCATCAGTTTGAATATTTCCTCTGATGTTTGAGATGTCGAAGGTTGTGCTTTGTCTTGAGCTCTATTTGTGTCTCTACCAGTATTAGTTTTCATATTCTTTGAAGCCACTAAGTTCACTTCCACCTCTATAGCATCGGTCGCCATACCGTCCAATGAGGTGGATCTTTGTTCTCTTAATAATAAATCAAAGTCACTTTCAAAAGAATAAAAATATTTGAGTTGAGTAGCCTTGGGGGGGGGTGGTTTACTTCATCAGGAATATCATTATACACCTTAATGAATCTAGCCGAAAAATCTTTTACCGTCTTGTCAGGTGATCTCTTCATATTGTTACACTGGGTCAACAACTAAAGGGGATTTTTCTTATCTCCCCATTTTGAAAGGAATATTGTTCCAAAGGCTTCGAAATCTGCGATACTGTTGGAGTTACTTCACACACACCTAAGATTTATTTTTCCTAAGGTTATTCCTTTTTTATTAGTCATAATTAGTCGTTATCCAGTCTCCTATATTTC
>SNQJ01S0086247.1:35710-47252 GCA_010110895.2 Picea sitchensis | reverse complement strand
TTCCTTGAGAATAACAATATTGTATAGTGGAGCCTAGGTAAGGTTCAATTGACCCTTCCTTTATCATTATATTTATATCAAGGAGGTAAATGGGGAAGGGTTGGTTGACCTTTTCTCATGCATAGTATTCTCATCTAGAGGATCATAGAGAAGGGTCAATTAACCATTCATCCAATATTGTATTCTCAAGGAGGGGGACAAGGTTTGGCCAACCCTATCTCAGGGATGGTATTTTCATTAGGGGTATCTAATGGAAGAGTCATATAACCCTTCCTCAAGCATAGTTTCCCCATAACAAAGAATACCAAGGAAGGTTCAACCAACCCTTTCTCTAGCATAATATTCTCATGGAATGGGATCAAAGAGAAGGGTAAACCAACCATTACTCAAGGATTGTGTTCATATTATTGAGTATCTAGTGAAAGGGATAGACAACCCTTCCTCAAGTATAGTTTTTTTATTGAGGGGTAGGGAAGGGTTCAATGACCCTTCCTCAAGTATGGAAATTTCATCTAGGGGTTCCAAAACAAGGATTAGCCAACCCTTCCTCTAGAATATTCTTTTCATTGAGGAGGTGCACATGGAAGTTTTAGCTGACCCTTTCTTTATCATAGTCTTCTCATCTGAGGGGATCATAAGGAAGGGTCGGTTGATCCTTCCTTAAGGATGGTATACACATTACCAAGTATCCAATGGAAGGGTCAGTTGACCCTTCTTCAAGAATTGTTTTCATGTAGAGATGGATATTGAGGAAGGGTTAATTGATCCTTCCTAAAGCATAGGAATACTATCTTCGGGATTTTAGAGAATGATTAATTGACCCTTCCTCTAAAATATTACATATCTCAAGGAGGTGCATAGGGAAGGGTCAACTAAACATTTCCTAAGCATATTGTTATCATCTACTCGATTTTAGATATGGATTAGCCAACCCGTATTCTACCATAATATTCTCATGGAGGGGGACCATAGAGAAGGGTTAGTTGACCCTGCCCCCCTCAAGGATGGTATTCCTATGGTGGGGCATCGAATACGAGTGTCAAAAAAACCTTCCTCAATCATAGTTTCCATGTAGAGGGGGATCCTAGGGAAGGGTTGGCTAACCCTTCCTCTAGTTTAGTATTCTCATAAGGGGGATTAAAAAGAAGGGTTGATCAAGTGTTCCTCAAGGATGATATTTTTTTTGTATGATATCTAGTGGAAGGGTAAATCAACCCTTCCTCGAGCATATTTTTCACATAGAGAGGGATACTAGGGAAGCATTGTTTGACCCTTATTTGAGAATAAAAATATCATTTAGGGGATCCTAGAGAAGGATCAAGTGACCCTTCCTCTGGTATATTAAGACAATTGAGGAGGTGCACGATGAGGGGTTAGCCAACATTTTCCTAGACATAGTATTCTCATATAGATTATCATAGGGAAGGGTTGATAGAACCTTCCTCTAGCATAGTCTTCCTATGGATGGGGAGCATGGAGAAGGGTAGGTCCAACCTTCTTCAAGGATGGTATTCATGTAATGGGGTATCTAGTATAAGGATTAGTTGAACCTTCCCCAAGCATAGATTTTGCATAGAGACAAAGTAGATAGAGTAAATATATCATAGTAGGTAAGTGAGCCACTTCTAAAATCAAAGTTGATCCACCCATTAAGTCATGTGACTAAGGAAGCCATCATGATACCCTATATCATTATATCCTAGACCTCAGCCCCACCTCCATTATTCCCCTAACAATAGGTATTGTGAAGGGATTGCCTCGTAGTTAACAATTGATGGAAATTATTCCTTCTTCCTTCCTCCAGTCCTATATCAAGTCATCGTAGCTATCTATGAACAGGTAGATGGGTAGTTTGAATCACTACTGCTTGAAGAATCCTTATGTGCATTTATCATAGCTATCACGAACCGTTATAATTGTCTCACTACCTCTGCACAATAATAAGTTATAACTAGCATGCAATGTTGAGTGTTGATGTGAAGCAAGAGGTGTCTCTATCCAGCTGTGACCCTGTTGATAGGAAAAAATGACCCATTCAATCAAATGAAGGAAAACACATGATATTAGGTTCCAATTAGACCTACTCTCGTTTGGGATAGCATTTTCGACTGGATTTTGGCCTAGTTATGAATCTAAATATATGCTAACTAAATATGAATATGAGAACTAAACATTCTCAGATGAATTAAAAATGACAATCCTAACTAACTAATTCTAAGCTAAGATGAATGATTACAGTTCTAAGATGTAGTTTCTATTTTATTATATACTACCTTATCTTGATCAGGAGCAAACTAAAAGGATGAGTATGGTGAAATATCTATATTACTTGAGTAGAATAAATTCATAATACAAGTAACATGAATGTTTAACAACATAACTAGTTAGAATCAAGTAATTGATTAATTAACTGTATCACATCGTCATTGTAGTAAATTTGAAAATCATGGTAACTGTAAACATGAGAAAATTAATTCAGAAGTAGTTTATAAACCAACATTCACATACTATATGAATAAACCTGCATAAATTGAAAAGACACATTCATACACATTAACACCACAATCTTCAAAAATGTCTTCAGGTTCAATTTCACATGTAGTAAAAATATTGCCCTACTACATTCGGAAACAAAAATCCCTTTATTATGGCCAATCCTCCCTTTTGTCATGAGGAGTGATTGTTTAAATGATAATATTGCAATTATAAACCCAGTGTCGTTTCACAAAATGACTCTTCATGTTCCAAATTGGAAAACAAGATAACAATAATAGAGAAATTAGACATTTGGGCACAGTTATGGAATTTTATTATCATGAGCTACTATGCCCCTGCATCTGATCCTGATATTCTTACCAGAGGGAATAATCTTTCATTATGTCCTCAAGGTTTCCCAATTGAAATTTCTCCATGATTAACTCTCCACTACAAACTTTAGCGAACACTTCTTGATATAACGCCTTTGATGTGTTTTTAAGAAATTGTTGGATTTTGTTGGTGAGTCGGGTACGCCTTAACATGTGTTTCTCCAAATATCCTCTTTCAATATGATTTAAAATTTGCATTCTTACTTGGATGATTTATTTGCATTCTTCAACCTCAAAAATTATTGCGGTGGAAAGTGTTGCTTCATAAATAGGGAGCATTGGTTGCATCCCTATTTATTTCATGATATTGCTTGAGCTATTCCAAAGCCTTATGAAGGTGTCATTTGTTTCCTTTTGGTTGACCTATACATTCTTGAAAAGGGGTTTACAAGTGTAAAATAATATTTGATATCAGAGTCTTTCTCTATCAGAGTATACTGGCAGTGTAGTGGGGGGAGTCTCACACATATCTTGCTAACTGATCATCTTCTCTAAAGCCTCATGGGGCACTCCCTAATACCTTCATTGAATCTCTACCAGTTTATCTTGTATCTTGAGTTGTTCTTATCAACTAGTTTGTGTGTTACTAAGCAGATTGAGGAATTATTTATGCTTAGTTGCAAATTGTTGGTTTAGCTCTAGTGCATGGGTTTTGATAGTATCCACAACAAGTATTGATGCCATGTTCTCCTCCATGGTTTTTTTGATATTTTGTCTTTCTTCTTCCAATTCTCTATTATGGGTGTCTCATTGGGTCTTGATCCTTATTTCAAAATCGACATTCATCTAATATCTTTGTTCTTGTAGGGATATGTTCAAATTTTTTGTATTGAGAGTGTCAACTACTCTTGAAATTTTCTCGAACTTTGAAGTAAGTCTATATTTTACATCTCTTAACTGTATCTCCAACTATGTCACCTTATTTTTGGCAGTTTTTAGGGAATTGGCTACTTCGAGGACGGATGAGGCATTTAGTCCTACAAAATCTTGGAGTGGAGTGGTTGCTTGAACTGCATTCTCTTCAGGATCGAGCCCTACCTTCCATTCTAATATTCTTCCTGTAGATGGATTGAATCTAGTGTCTTCTTCTCTTTTCCTTTTGTTTGATCTCTTCTCAATACTTCTCATTTTATTATCATAATAGTAGTCTCCAATAGCCACTAC
Source organism: Picea sitchensis (assembly GCA_010110895.2). Lineage (NCBI taxonomy): Eukaryota > Viridiplantae > Streptophyta > Pinopsida > Pinales > Pinaceae > Picea > Picea sitchensis. The sequence goes on along the minus strand of SNQJ01S0086247.1, from coordinate 43,221 downwards.
ATTTCCATCGAAATTCAAGGATTAAAAAGAAAAAGAAGAATCCCTCGAAATAACATTGAGAGGAGTGTAGTATTGAGGTGGCATCTTAATAATATCCAAATTGGGTGTTGATGGAGTGTTTTGGGTGTGACTCAAATCCTGCAATTGATGTTGTTTCAAAAAATCATCTACCTTTTTCTTAGCCTCGTTTCTTCAACTTCTCATTTAGATTCGGCTTCATCGACCAATATCTTGGCCTCTGCATCGTCATTCGATTTCTTCACCTTGGCTTCTTCAAATTTCTTCATTTCAAGTGCAGCCTATTCTGCCTTAAGTTCATTTTATTTTATGATTCTTTCCTCCTTGAATTTCCTTCTTTGATATTTCTCCTCATTCCGAAGTCTCTTATGTTCTAAATTTTCCTCTTTTTTATCTCTTTCTTCATTTTTAACATTGTTGTCAACTTGTTCCTATTGGAGAAATCTTTGGAAATGGTCAATTGTCACTCTCTTCATTTCCTCTTGTTCACATTCAAGCTTCGTCCTGGCAGCATCATTGAGTAACTTCTATAGGGATTCTGCATACCATAGTATTCCTTTAAATCTATCTTCTTCAAGATCAACTACATGGATGTTAGAGTGTGTGAGCCCAATAGATCTGACATGGATGATTGCAATATCATGTGGGTCATGGCCTTTAGGCACTCCTAGGAATAGGTGTAGCTCTTGCAGGGTTTCTACCTCCTTTCTTGCATGAGATTTGTTGGAAATGGTGTAATTCCATATGTGGATTGGGAAAATAGACCAAAGCTTTTTGCTGCTAATTAGTAGCAGTGAGATGACCCCAGACTCCATGGTTTGGTAAAAAAATCTCTCTCATCAACAAGCAGTCTGGGACAAAGTAGGGTAAAAGGTGTGGGGCTCTGGTGGTGCCATACACCATAATATATGAATAGTATTTACATAGAAACCGGTCAGGTATACCTTTCATCCCATTCCTAGCTTCAAAGAAAACCCTATGTCTTGTAAAACCAAAAAGAAAAGTGTAGAGGGGAAAGGGAAAGATTACAACTCTCTTAAACATATTTCTTGTAATTAATTCTCCAAAGATTATAGTACACATGAATAGGGGGTTGGTTCTAGTCCCAGTTCCACCTGAGGTCAGTAAATTGCATGGAGGAATAGATAACATCAATTAGGTAGGCTGACATGGAAAAAAAATGATTGCTCATATATGGGATGTTCTTCATATGGAGATAGATGTTGAAGGCTAAGATGTCTGCCCAATTGAACACTTGTCCTATTTTTACAATGGTATGGTCTAGTGGCAGCCAATCGGTCTAGAAGCATGTGATTTTATCTTCATTATAAAGTTGTCATAACATAGATACTAACAATTTATATGGTGCCTTGAGCCTATGAGTGGGAACCAACTTTTGTCCTTGTTTGAGGGTCTCATCCTCATCGTCCCACCAATGTTTCATTAGATTTACTAGTCCTTTGTTTCCTTGGGTGAATCTTTTCAAGAATGGCTCATTGAGAGAATAGGTGGGAGTGGGTAGATGATATCTCAAACTGATATCTTCATGCCTTAGGGATACAAAATGCTTCCCCTATTTTCTCATGATGGTTGCAATGTTTGTGTCGAATTGCTTGAAGCACCATTGTGCAGCCTCATTGTAGGGAAAAAGAGTTGGTCGAGAAGCAACAGATGGATGTCTCTTTTTTGGATGTTCTGATATATTTCCATGTTCTCTTCGTTTGTCGAAAAATCGCCCAAAATGAAAATTATATAGATCTCCTCATATGCAGGACTGTGGTCTTCACTAATGTGGGGGGTAGTGTATGTCACCAAGGCCTTAGTCGGGTGAGATGACATTTCAAATGTGGAAGATGAATAGAAATAAACAAAGCCATTTGGTATTCCGAGATTCTATCTCGCCATGATAGGAGGTTGATTAATCATGCATCATGAGATTAACAAGTGAATTAACCTATAGAAAAATTATATGGAAAACACAAAAAGACCGATTATTAAATAGTCAAATGTAGTACTTGTAATTGAGCTGAGAGAATGAATACATAGTAACACTTAGAGAATTAAAATGGAACGATGTTTACAAACATTCAAAGGAATATTGGTCATAAGATGAGGGTTTATAGCCATCAAAAGGTATTAAAACACCTATAAATGTGTCATAACTTGTCCATGTACGAGAGTTGTTACTAAATCCAGCCTCAATCTCTGCCATTATTTATAATTAAGAGTGGAGGTTTCACAAATTCATGTATCGGAGTCTACGGGGGGCTTGAATTTGAAAAGATAACCATTTAATTCGTAGGATCGGAGTGGGAAAAATTGTTTATAAGTTTGAGCTCCGACGAGAGGGGTATTGTTAATCCCTAAATAGTGGCACATTACCCCTTAATTGGGGCATATTACATTATTACTGTTGTTTTATTTATGTTGGATTAGCTCCATTAGTTTTAAGTGTACCTCCTAGTCTCCTATATATACCAAGGAGACATTTTCATTTGGAATCATTTGGTATTTGGAAATTTAAGTGGTGTATAAGGAGGTTTCCCCCTCGAAGAGGCTTATTATATGAAATTATATCTTTTTCAAGGAGTTGAGTACTTATTCTGAGTTTTTTTATGCTAGCTTGATATTTGGTTTTTAACATTTGGTATCAGAGCTCAAGGTCTTGGGGTTTCGCTACTACATCTGAGACACCTTGGAATTTTCACTATAATTGCTTTTCTACGAAATTTCAGAAGGAACCCCTTGGAGGATATTTATAATATGGAAAAAAATACGTTGGGTTCAAATATCATCTCCTGAGGCCTTATACTTTTGGAGATACAACTTGTGTAAGATAGGGTTCTGGAATCATCCTTAATTTAGCCATCGTGGAATTTTTTCTATGAATTTATTTCTGTAACTTTTCAAACTCTAAAATCTAGAGGATATTCATAGAAATTAGTAAGGTATATGTGATAACCATTTCAGCTTCTAGGTAATTGTACATTTGTAGATACACCTTGTGGAATATAGGGTATCTGACTAGTCCTATTGATTAGTCTCAAGAAGGTGTTTTAGGTAAAACAATCATAAATTATTCCTTGAGTATCCAAATTGAATGAGACTAGTTGCATTTGATAGTGGACACTGTGTAGTATTTCTAGTACAATTTTTGGAATTGTATATCAATTATATTGTGTGGGGCACTCTATACAAGTGAGATCTCATGGAAAGGACAAAAATCAGAAAGTTATGGGGAAGTTACCATAAATTTCACTTGGCACATCCAATTTTGATCAGACCTATGGAATTGCAGAGAAGAAATATCATAGAACTACAAAAAATAAATTTTCATACCAAGAAGGGTCAAATTTCAAAGATACAACAAAAGAAAGATTTTCTAGCAGAACCACCTCAAAACCAAGGTTTAAAGTGATACTTAGCCAACATGCCACCAGAAAAGGGAACTTCTACACCAAATAAGCCTCCAGACAGTCCTACTTGGAATATTGATGAAGGTGAAGAAATGTGTATGTACATAAATGCATTACAAAAGAAGACAATAACAAAATATGAACTACAAGGGATGATGGATTCAACAGAAGCTAAGTTGGAGGAAATAATGGATACTAAGATGGATGGTTAAAAAAGGGAGATCATGGAAGGATTGAAAAATTTTGTAATAGAGAGGACACTTGAAAGTGAAAATGTATCCCATGAAATTCATGATGAGGACACAAGGAAGATGAATAAAAAATGGAGAAACTATAACCTTGGGTTGAAGACCAACCACTTTCCTAAGATCGATATGAGGAAGTTTGATGGCAAGGACCCAACCACATGGATGATTTAAATGGAGCAACTTTTTGATCTACGATTCTACATAATGTGCCACATACACAAAAGGTACAAATTACTTCTTTATATTTAGAACCCAATCAATTTGTGTGGTATTCATGGATTTTTTATTGCAAATCACTTGTCACTTGGACAATTTTCATCGAAGAAATGATAGAACACTATGAGGACACAAGGAGCAATACCTTCTTTATCCAATTGATAAATCTTGAGAAAAAGGGTCCAGTTACAGAGCACATTGAAAACTTCCAAAGATTTAATATAAAGGTAACAGATATTCCAGATGAGCACTTTATTGATGTATTCATAAGAACTTTAAGGGATAACATTTAACATGAAGTTCTCCTTTGGGAACCCAAATCATTGGAGAATGCATTTAGGATGGAAATAAATGTTGAAAGTAAAAATATGGCTATGGCTATTAGAAGGCCCACTCCTAACATCTATCGAGAGAAAAACGTTCCTTCTTCTAAAACACCTCAAGCTACAAGGTTGACACCTCAACAATTGGAGGAAATAAAAGAAAACGGTTTATGCTTTAATTACGACAGCAAGTACAGTAAGGGACATAAGTGTGGTGAGAAGAAATTATTCTACATAGATTGTGAAGAGAAAGAAGAACAAGAACAAGAACCATCTTAAGATGAAAACATAGAAGTGATTTCTTCTAAAGAGTTGACTCCCATGATATCATGTAGTGAATTGGATGGAATTACCACTCCTCAAACCCTCAAGATCGAAGGATATATCAAAAAGAAAAAGGCAATAGTCTTAATTGATTCTGGTAGTACTCATAATTTCAATCACTATAAATTATCCAAATCTATCAATTGCTTTGTATATCCAACACCAGAGTTTCAAGCAATGATTCCAGATGGAGGAACTATCAATTGCTTAAGAAAATGCAATAATATCAATCTTACTATGGGGCAATATGTAATGAATAGTCCAATGATTAATAACCATGGGTGGTGCTTATGTCAAACTAGGAATCCAATGGTTACAATCATTAGGAACAATGGCTTTTAATTTTCAAGAACTTTTCATGAAATGTTCATTGGAAGGAAAATAAATTTAGTTAAGAGGTATCATAGGGAAACTCGGTAAGGTGATAAGCTCTAATGGCATGAAAATTTATTGAAAAAGGGGCATCAAGATGTAATTGCACAACTATGCTTACTAGATGTTCAAACATCTAAGCCATCTATTCCCCTAGATCTCCAAGGGATCATTGATAAGCATTCCAAAGTATTTGAATATATTCCCAAAGTTCTTCCACCCACTCGAAATCATGATCATGATATTCACCTAATTCCTGGGAGTGTTCCTCCTAACATAAGGTCATAGAGATACCCTTATGCCCAAAAGAGTGAAATTGAGCGTATGGTTGAAGAAATGTTAGAGGTTGGCATTATTAGACATAGCCAAATTTTTTACTTTGCACTGATGGTAATGGTACTCAAGAAAGATGGCTCATGGCGTATGTGTCCATATTATAGAGAGCTCAACAAGATCACTATTGAAGATAAGTTTCCCATTCCTGTCATTGATGAATTGTTAGATGAACTACATGGAGAAATCTATTTCACAAATTTAGATCTTTGTTCAGGGTATCATCAGATTAGAATGAAGGAAGAAAATATCCCAAAAACAACATTCTAAACTCATGAAGGCCATTATGAATTTTTGGTCATGCTTTTTGGCATTACAAATGCACCTTCCACATTCCAAGGGTTGATGAATTCCATTTTCAAGCCCTTCCTTCGAAAATTTGTGTTAGTATTGTTTGATGATATACTAATCTATAGAAAGTTTTGGGAGGATCATGTGAGACATGTTGACAAGGTGCTACAACTACTAAAGGAGTGACAACTATATGCCAAACCATCCAAATGTTTCTTTGGGGTGAAGGAGGTAAAGTATTTGGGTCATATTGTATCTCATGAAGGTGTCAAGGTAAACCCTAACAAGATTAAGGCCATGATGTATTGGTCGATTCCAAAAACTTTGAAGGATCTTAGAGGATTTTTGGGTTTGACAGGTTACTATCGCAAGTTTGTTCGGAACTATGGGAGAATAACAACACCTTTAACGTCACTAACTAATAAGGATGCATTTTCATGGACTTTAGAGGAAACTAAAGCTTTTGAACAACTTAAACAGGTGATGTGCAAAGATCCTGTCTTGAACACACTATACTTCACAAAAACCTTTAGTGTGGAATGTGATGCCTCAAGAAATGGAATTGGTGTTGTCCTAATGCAAGAAGGAAGGCCTCTGGCTTTTGAAATTTGGCCACTCAATGGAAAGGACTTACACAAACCCATTTATGAGAAGGAAATGATGGAAATACTACATGCATTGAAGAAATGGTGCCCTTACTTAATAGGTAGGAACTTTAAGGTCAAAACAGATCATGATAGTCTTAAATACTTCTTGGAACAAAGACTATACTCAAAAGAACAACAAAAATGGGTGACAAAGATATTGGGATATGATTTTGAAATCATCTATAAAAAATGGAAGAAAAATGTTGTGGCATATGCACTCTCAAGAAAGGGTGAAGATGTTGAGGCCTTTCTCTATGCTATCTCGATCATCCAACCTGATTGGACAATAAAAGCAAGGGATGAATGGAAGAATGACGAAAATGTGTGGACTCTCATTCAAAGGTTGAAGCAAGATTCTAGTGCATCAGATACATTTACATAGAAAAATGATTTACTATGGTACAAAGATCGCTTATATTTATGTAAGAACTCCCAACTCAAACAAAAAGTACTATTGGAATTGCACACCTCTCCGGTAGGAGGGCACTTAGGATTTTTGAAAACCTACCATAGGGTCAAGAAGGATTTTTTTTGGGATTGCCTTAAAAATGATGTTCAAAGGTTTGTAGCAGAATGTTTGGTTTGCCAACAAAATAAGGTGGAAACAATTAAGACCCCAACCTAGGTCTTTTACAACCATTAGCCATCCCAAGTCAGCGTTGGGAGGAGGCTTCCATGGATTTCATCACAGAGCTATCGAAGTCTAAAGGAAAGAGTGTCATCATGGTGATTTTTGATAGATTGACCAAGCACACACACTTTTGTGCACTCTCTCATCCCTTCAAAGACAATACAGTTTCCACCGCATTCAGGGAGACAATTCAAAAACTACATGGAATCCCAAAGATTATTGTAAGTGACAGAGATCCTATCTTCACTGGAAATTTTTGGACAGAATTATTTTCTTGTTTGGGTACTCAATTGTCTCATAACTCATCCTATCATCCTCAATTTGATGGAAAAACCGAGATAATGAACATATTTCTAGGAGGATACCTTTGTTTCTTTGCCTATGATAAACAAACACAATGGTTCAAATGGTTACCCTTGGAAAAATGGTGGTATAACACTTCCTTTCATACTGCAACAAAAATGACACCTTTTACGGAACTCTATGGATACCACCCTCCTTCTATCACTTCTATAAAATAAAAATCTAAGATTCAAGTAGTGGAAGATCATATAGAGCATCAAAAACAAGTTCTCCAAATCTTAAAGGACAACCTGACCATGGCACAAAATCACATGAAACACCGAGCAAATCAACATCGTAGTGAAAGAAGTTTTGAAGTAGGGGATTGGGTGTTTTTAAGACTACAAACA
>SNQJ01S0086247.1:11563-34275 GCA_010110895.2 Picea sitchensis | reverse complement strand
CTTTTTTCTAGGCACTTTTTGATAGAATTTTTTCAGGATACTGAGGAATGATAGAAATTAACACGTGGTAAAAATTTCAAGATTGGGTTCATTGTAATTTTAGAGATATCTCCTATGGAATTTAGGGTTTGTGACTAGTCCTGAAATTAGTCTCAAACAAACCATATATTTATTTTTGTTATAAAAACAATTCAATGAAGTTTCAAACTATGAAATTTTTAGAATATTTAGGTGCCATAGTGAACTACGTGTGGAAAAATTTCTAGAATTCGAATCACTACAATTTGTGAGATATATCTTGTCGAAGTTGGGGAGTTTTACTAATCCTGAAATTAGTCTTAAACAAGTCATTTTGGTATTTTTTCTATATCTTTTTATCATTGAAGGTTCAGGTTGTGAAATTTTCAGTAGTTTAACAAGTCATATCAAAGTACTATAGGCCAAAATTTCATACCCACAAGTTTCAAATTTTAAATATATATTAGGACAAAGGTCTACCATCCAAACATAATAAAAAATTAGAGATATAAAAATGCAAGGAAATCATGAAAATGTAAAGGAAATAAATATTGAGTCCCAAAATCATGATTATTCATCACTTCAAGATCCATATAATCGAGGTTTTAATGTGACAACAAAGAAATACTTCACTCCAAAGATCAATATGAGGAAGTTTGATGGTAAAGATCCTATAACATGGATATTCCAGATAGATTACAAAAGGTACATATTGCATCTTTGTTTTAAGAAAATCATCAATTTCTTTGGTATCAATTGATTTGTGAAAGAACAAATAATTTTATTGTCTCTTGGTCCATTTTTACGGATGAATTGTTATCACATTATAGGGATATTAAGAGAAATACATTCTTTAGTAAATTGATAAATCTTCAGAAAAAGGGTCCAATTACATAACACATTCAACAATTCCAAAAGCTCAGTCTCAGGGTAAAGAAACTTTCTGAGGATGATTTTTATATATCTTTATGGAGACTTTAAAGGAAAAAATTCAATATGAGGCATGTATTTTTTAGACTAAATCCCTAGAGAAAGATTTCATTATGGCAAGGAAAGTGGAAAAAACAAACATGGTTACTAGATGGGTGTCCACTAGAAACTATAGAGAGCACCATGTTCCCTCTCCTAACCTCACTAAATCGACAATGTTAGCACCCCAACAAATGGATGAAAGAAGAGAAAAGGGAATATGTTTCAATTGTAACAACAAGTACAATAAGGGGAACAAATGCGATGAGAATAAATTATTCTACATAAGCTATGAAGAGGAAGAAGATCAAGAATTGGAACCATCACAAGATATAGATATAGAAGAGATGACTACAACGATATCTTGTCATGCATTTGCCAACATTGGTGCTCCAAAAACCCTTAGGATACAAGGAAACATCAAAAAGAAAAAGGTAACAATGTTGATTGATTATGGAAGCATCCATAACTTCATCAATTACAAATTATAATTGTTTTGTATTTCTAGCACCAGAGTTTCTACCAATGTTTGTAGATGGAGGTACCATAAATTGTTCTGGGAAGTGTCATAGTATTAATCTCAATATGGGGGAGTATTTATTGGATAGTCCCATGATTTCCATCCAAATGGGTGGTGCTAATGTTATATTAATGGTCCAATGGTTACAATCATTGGGAATAATAGCCCTTAATTTTCAAGATCTTTTCATGATATTTTCCTCAGAATGCAAGTAAATTGATCTTAGAGGTATCCAAGGGAAACCCACTAAGGTGGTAAGCTCTAATAGCATGAAGACATTTCTCAAAAAGGATACCATGGTGTAATTGTATAATTTTTCTCACTAGATATTTAAACATCTATATTCTCTGCTCCAACATCTAGATATTCAAACATCTATATCCAAGTAGCTATCAACAACCATTCCAAGGTATTTGGAGAGATGCCCAAGGGTCTTCCTGCTACTCAATATTATGACCATGCTATTAATTTGCAACTAGGAATTGTACCACCTAACATTAGGCCTTACAGGTATCCCAATGCACATAAGAGAGCGAATGAGCATATGATCCAAGAAATGTTAGATATGAGCATCATTCAATATAGCCAAAGTTCTTTCTCTTCACTAGTAGTGATGGTTACTAAGAAGGATGGTTCATGGTGTATGTGTCTAGATTATAGACAACTCAACAAAATGACCATCAAATATAAGTTTCCTATTTCTGCCATTAATTAATTATTAGATGAATTTCATAGAGCAATGTTTTTACTAAGTTGGATCTTCGTTTGGGATATCATAAAATCAGAATGAGGCATTAAGACATTCCAAAAACAACTTTTAGAAAAAATGAATGCCATTATGAGTTTTTTTTATGCCATTTGGACTTACTACTGCACCTTCAATATTTCAAATCTTGATGAATTCTATTTTCAAACCCTTTCTTATAAAATTTGTGTTAGTATTTTTTGATGACATACTAATCTACAACAAATCTTGGGAGGAGCATGTACAACTCGTTGACATAGTATTACAACTTTATGCAAATCCTTCCAAGTGTGACTTTGGGGTTCAAGCAGTGGAATATTTGAGTCATATTGTATCTCATGAAGGTTTAAAAGTGGATCATAACAAAATTAAATCTACAAGGGAATGGAAAATTCCTAAAGCCTTGAAGAAACTTAGAGGATTCTTAGGATTGACAAGCTGTTAGCACAAGTTTTTCAAGAAATATGGTCAAATAGAGACACCTCTAATATATTTTTTAAATAAGGAAGCATTTTCGTGGACTCAAGAAGCAACCAAATATTTTGAAATACTTAAGGATATTGTGTGTACAACTCTTGTCCTAGCCACACCTGACTTCACAAAAACATTTATTGTGGAGTGTGATGCCTCCGGCTATGACATTGGTGCAATTTTAATGCAAGAAGGAAGGCCCCTTGGCTTTGAGAGAAACCAACTCAAAGGAAAAAAAATTCTCAAACCCATTTATGACAAAGAAATGTTGTCCATACTACACACAGTTAAGAAGTGGCACCCTTACCTAATAGGAAGACACTTCAAAGTAAAAATAGATCATGATAGTTTGTAGTATCTTGGAGAAAATATTATATTCATAGAGAAACACAAATGGGTTACAAATATGTTAGGTTATGGCTTTTAAAATATATACAAGAAAGTAAAACATAATATTGTGCCAGATGCACTTTCAAGGAAAGAAGAAGAAATAGAGGGTTCACTATGTTCTGATTCTATTCCACAATTAGATTGAGTGGAAGAAGCAAGGATATAATGGAAGCAAGAAAAATAGGTATGCAATATCATTAAACAACTATAAGAGGACCTCAATGCATTAGATAAATTTGTAGGAATAATGATTTGTTATGGTATCATGATCGCCTACATTTATGTAAGAATTTCCAACTCAAACGTAAGGTCCTTATAGAATTGCATACTTCTCCTATATGAGGACATTCAAGGTTTTTGAAAACTTACCATAGGATCAAGAAGGATCTTTTATTGAAATTTCTTAAAATTGATGTTCAAATGTTTGTTTCTGAATGTGCAATTTTCCAACAAAATAAGGGAGAGACAATCAAGATCTTAGGTCTACTACAACCATTAGTTATACCAAGTCAATGTTTGGAAAAATTTCAATGTATTTTATTACAGGTTTACCAAAATATGAAGGAAAGACCGTCATCATTGTAGTAACAGATTAACTAACAAAGTGTGCCCATTTTTTCACTCCTTGTCATCCTTTTAAAGAAAGTATAGTAGCCACAACATTCATGTAAACAATTCAAAATATAAATGGATTCCCCAAGATTATTGTATGTAACATAGATCCAATTTTCACTAGAAACTTTTAGACTGAATTGTTTTCTTGTTTGAGTACTCAATTGGCTCACATCTCATCCTATTATCCTCAATCTGATAGGAAAACTAAGATTTTGAAAAAAATTCCATAAGGATATATTTGTTTCTTTTCATATGATAAATAGACACAATGGGTCAAGTGGTTTCCCTTGTTAGAATGGTAGTACAACACATCATTCCATACTTCATAAAAAATGTCCCAATTTCTAGAACTTTATGTGTACCATCCTCAATCCATCACATCGCCCTTGAAAGGGACTACAAAGGTTCAGGCAGTGGAGGACCACATAGGGCACCAACAAGAGGTTTTGAAACTAGTGAAGGACACCATGGTTATAACACAAAATAGGATGAAACAACAAGAAGATCAACATTTAAGTGAAAGGGAATTTGAAGTCGGGGGTTGGGTATTTTTGAGGCTACAACCATATAAACATATGTCTCTCAATAAATAAAATAAGGACAATAAATTAGTACCCAAATATTGTGGACCATACTAGGTGTTTCAAAGGATTGGAAGTTTGGCTTAAAAATTGGAGTTGCCTTGATTTTCACCTGTACATCCAATCTTCCATGTTTCTTTCTTAAAGAAGATAATCGGTGACAAGAGCACATTCCAAACTATTTTACCAGAGATTAATGAAGAAGGTGAAATTATACTAGATCCAGAAACAATCCTTGAAACAAAGATTAAGCGGTTGAGAAATAGAGCAATTACTTAGTACCTCGTCAAATAAAAGAACCTACAAGTGGGAGAGGTGACATGGGAACATAATCTCTTTATGTAGAAACACTTGTAGTTAGTCCAGTGTTTGAGGACAACCCTTGTTTGAAGATGAGGGGAATGTTAAACCCTATATAAACCCCCATTTTAAGTATAAAACCCATTACTAATCCCTATATATTGAATTATTACATTTCTAGTGTTATATTTGTACGTAGGCTAGAACCCTTCATTGTACCCTTTCATTATAATTGTACCATTTATATCCTATATATATATACCAAGGAGACCTATTTTTAGTATCATCTCATCTCATCTTGTACATTGAATATATTGTAAAAGGAGGTTTCCCCCTCAAAGTAGACTATTATTCATTGAATTTTTATCATTCTGAAGGCATTGGTTCATAATAGAAGGTTATGAGTTGGAAGCCCAGGGAAAGAGTGTTTCCTCCCCTTGTTCAATGGATCCAAAGGAAACAAAATTGGTGAGAACCCTCTACCTCAACACCCATAATCAACATAGCTACATATTTAGGTTCTAAACAAATTGAAACCCTACCTCAAAGAAAAATAGCCATGCATTGTACTAATATCGAATTGGGATTAACCCAATTTAGGGATAGTAAACCTCTTAAGGCAAATGGGTCATGATGCAAGGAATTACAAAATTAGGATCAAGATAGTTTGAAGGGGTAAAAACCCTACCACAATATCATAAATATGAAATAAATTCTCATGTTGATTCACTGACTCTTATACCAATGGATGATGACACTCAAAAGGAGATGATTCTAGAGCATTCTATAAAAGTATTATAAAGATCCTCTCACAAGGGTATTCATAAAAACAAAGGTAAGACTTAGATGCCTAGATTTTTGATACCTTATTATCATAAAATGACATCATATCTAAAGTTTATAAGGTCCATTGAAAAGATTCAATCTCAAAATTTGAAGTTAAAAATAAAACTTGCCAAGTATAAATCCAAGATTCGAACATGGATATCCTTTTAAGGGTTATTGACTCTAAGAGTACACCCACTGAGGTCGTAGAGGATATATCCTTTTAACAACGGGAATCCTAAAAATAAGGTAGCAGAGGATATATCAGCAACAAGTCTCAAGAATCCTAAGTACTTATCAGCAAAACACCCTGAAAATGTATTAGTTGGGGAACCTGAGAAGGTATCATCCGAGAATTTTGAAAATGATTCAACTGACATTTCTGAGAGTGCTTTAGTAAAAGTTCCTGAAGATACTTCAACAAAATACTCACAAGAAAAAACATGGGGCTTTATTTCTTGTTATGATCAGTTCATTAATGCCACTTTAGATGACATCATGCTCAACACTTATGCATTCCTGCAGTTGAAACTAGACCTACCCAATTGGATAAATATGGATGAAATGTTTGACTTGGTAATCATTGATAAAACAAGTCACCTGCAGTCCATACATAGGCTTAAATAAAATTGGTTTGGTATGTATATCACCCACGAGACCAAGTGGAAGAATAATATTTAGGATTACAAGGAACAATTAGCATGTATCTAACATCAAGTGCAAATCGTTTGTGGTCTAGATATACAATAAATGTGTTATAAAGATCCTTATAGGATTTATATAGTGTTCCTCCATGAAAAATTGAACAGATTTAGAATTTAAAGGATAATAGCAGGTCATTCAAGTGACATACACACTCTAGAACAATTCATTAAATCATTTTCCCTAGCCTCACCACATGATTAGGAATTTTTATATGAGTTATACCACTTTAATTTCCTGATTCATGACAGTACAAGATGGAATCCAAATCCCTACACAAGAGACATCCAAGTTAGGTATTTCTCCTCCTTAATTTACAACCAGGCTATATGGAAAAAATATTCAACCTTTTATGAGAGGGAAAATGTTAGTTCTGGTCTCATAATTAGGGACAAATATCCTCTGCCCATGGTTGTTAAAAAATATTACTATAGGATTTTGGATAACCCCATAAATACAATGAGGATAAGAAAAAACCAAAAGTTAGCTATTGTTGATTGCATGGACATTGTTTAGAACTATTCTCTGGAAGCCCTGATGGATTCACATGAAATATGGGTAGGTTTGACAGATTTTTTTAGGGACAAAGAACTTAATGCATACCCTCTCTTCAATCTTTCTTTAGCTAGGGAAATTTTTTATTTCAACTCTATGAGGAGGAATGGTACCAAATGGCAAGGGAGAAGGTTTTACTTCCCCCTGCTCTGGTACCCTACCAGGGCCTATAGGACAACAACATAATGGGACCAATTCACATATATTGAATAGTGCTCTCAATTCGATAGAACAATGGGATTTTACACAATAGAGGAGTTTGTTCACCCAGCATACAACTAGAGTGACATTCATGTTGGGATTCCCGAGAGAGAATGATTGGTTGCACAAGGACATGCAATAGTTTTGGTAGGGGGATGTTGGGCCCCTGAAATGATACACTTTTTCCCTATCTTTACCTCCCTTTGTTTATCTATTACCCTCCTTAAAGCTCGTTATTATTCCAAGAAGTATCTATATCATAAATGTTTGTCTCTTAGGATTTGTTTTCCAGGTATTTTTGATCGATCTCTTGTATTTTCTTGTTTGTAGCAATGATCTTGATATTTTTTGTTTGTTATTCTCAACTTGTCTTAGACTAGGTAATTGTATTATGTGCTAAACCTTGTGAGAGATTGTGGATGTCCCTATGATCATAGGAGCACTAAGAAATACACTTTGAAATATTTATTATAGGATTATTTGACTAATGCTTTGGGGACATGATGTAAAAGGAATATAAAAAATAGAGTATTTGAATTAAGCAACCATGGAATGATTTTCTCATGATTCAAGGAAGTTTAGGCTAGTGTTTTAATGGTTAACAATAGATAATAATAACATACCTGCCTCCAACACAATTCCAAGACTGTGTTTTGGTATCTACATGACATAATTCATTCTTAGAATTGCATTTTAGTATCTACAAGATCAAATTTTACCTCCAACGTGATTCCAACACCATCTACAACTTGAATCTTAGCAATCAAACTCTAGTATAGAGGAATATGTGATCATCAACCACCACAATCCTCCTCTAGCCTTAACGTGCAATAGGAATACGAGTTATTTCATGAATTTGTTTTGCAAAGTCTGTTAGTTGTCTTAGATTAGTTAAATCTTTGTTAAAAATGGAGCAAGATCAAAACATTATACATGTGAGAATATCTATACTCAAGATCATATTAATATTATATATGAGTTGTAAACAATGTTTCCTTATCAATGTAAAAATCATTTGAGTTTTAGCCATTCCCAAGGCAGAGTAATAGTTTAGGTAACCTGGAAATCTAAGGTAGGGCCCAATCATGAGGTATCAACGCATGAGGTATCAACGTTGTCTTATATATTCTTCTTCTTTTTATTATTTCCCTTCTCATCATTAGAGTAAATTTTGATTGAGCTGATGTTAAGTGTAAAATTCTTCATCACTTTGATTTGTGGAAATTTATGAGTGGAAGAATCTATATCTAGACTTAGTTTCTAGAGCAATGGATGTTAGAGGAGTTATGAAATTCACTTGTCGTCATTGATGTCTTGTTGGTGAAGCCATAAAATAATCAAAGATTAGTTTTTTCGAGCATATTCTACCACAAATTTATATTTTTCCATGTTTCTATTATTTCTTATGTTATTTTAAATTTACTCACATTTATCAAGTTTGGTAACTTTAAATTACATTTATTTCCTTATAACAGAATGAAGTAGAATATAGTGCAAAGAATCCATTATCCATTAATTAGATCAATCAATGAAAATACCTTATTCTTTACAAATAGTATGTTATGTCTCACAAGCATATTGGAACCCTGGGTTGATAGATAAATGTAAAAGTGTTATTGGTTAAATAGAAAATACATGAAAACATTGTCACTATAAAATATGAAGACATGAAAAAGAACACATGGGATTGATCATCATATTGAATCTTTCACTCAAAAAAAATAATATGTTGAATATGAAAATAGGTAACACACGATAACATTAAATTTATTCCTTACATACAAATTTGTTCATCATTTACTATGTTAAATCTATTCCTTAGCAACAAATCACATCATTACATCAAGGTAGGTAGAGTCTTTCTTTCTCCTCTCTTCATTTTGTGCATCATGGCCTTCAAGAATTTGGTGTTCAATATCTAATTTGATTTCCATTATATATAAATTTGTGTTCAATATTCAATTCACCCTAAAAATTTAGAATACAGATTCAGTGTGTAACACCCTGATACCCTCCCAACGTACACTATTACATATAAAGAATAATAAATTTAACATTCACAAAATCCGTAAAATTATGTCACTTGCATAACGGTTATAACCATAAAATTACATTTTTTAAAAACTAACTATTTAATTTTTCTAATATCATATTTAAATAATATTTTACACAATATTATCCTTATATTTAAAATATTTAGCAACAATCTTATTTATAATTCTTTTAAACACGATATAAAAAATATTAATACTTCTAAAACCACCACTTTGTTAAATCTAAAATTTATCTTGTTCTTATACCCTATCATCAATATTACCAAGTTTCACTTTGTTAAGTCTAAGATTTATCTTGTTCTTATACCCTATCTTCAATAATATCTAGTTTGTCACTTTAATAAAGTACTTACAACTTCTTTTAAAATTTAAGAATCAAAATGTATGAATCAAATCTTCCTACTCTTTTGTTTTGTTCAATCACAATTCTCTTATCAATTAGATAATCAAATACTAATCTTAAGTAATAAAATTCTTCAACTTCCTTACTTTTATCTCACCTTCCTTTTATCTCACTATAAGGATAAATAATAAAAAAACATACTTATTTCAAAATCACAATTCTCTTATCAATTTGATAATCAAATAAAGTAATAAAATTCTCCAACTTCTTTACTTTTATCTCACTATATGGATAAATAATAAAAATCATACTTATTTGGTCCAACGTTTCTTTCTTTTTGGATTTAGAAGAAAGGAATAAGATTTTGAATGAAACAAGCATAAATTTTATGAGAATTTTTAAAATTTCTCCCATCTTCCATTGCTAATTGCCATGTTTATATTATAATAATAAAACCACTATATTATAATAATGATTTTTTATTTTATAATAATGATTTTTTTATAAAAGTTGGACAAATATTAAACTCTACTAAATAAGTTAAGTTATATTGACAATATTGGATAAAATTATAGAGCTATATCCGAAGTAAAAGACTTTGCCTATTTAAGGGCATTGGCCGAATTTTATTATCCTCCTTATAAGAGATAGATTCTATGAACCTCTATTGGCACAATCTCTAATACAAAACTCATAAATATTAAATTGTTTTTTAGATATATTGATGATATACAATACTCATAAATATTAAATTGTTTTTTATATATATTGATGATATACAAAACTCATAAATATTAAATTGTTTTTTATATATATTGATGATGTGTGTAAGAATAAATGTGTAGCATGTGTTTGGATGGTTCAGTTGAGCTAAGCTTTTTGCTAATATACAACTAGAAACAATAGTTAAAAATACTATATTTATAATGAATATAAAGGAAAATTATATATCTAATAATATCAATTAAGTTTGAATTTAATATACAACCATAAACAATTGTTAATAATACTATATTTATAATGAATTCTTCTTACTTTTTTTTCTTAGTATCGAAGACTCTATAACTATATGAAATTTGTAGTTTACAAAAATACTTTACAAAAACAATTCATGGGATATAGATATTAAAATTGTGTGTGTTTTGGTGGTTTAATTGTTTTCAATGCAATAATTTCAATGAAACTCAAAAATTATAACCAATGATCAGTGTGGGAGGGTAGTGAATTGCTCAACGTTATACCATAATCTTGGTTAGGATTTGGGTATTAATCACACACTATAATATGTGTGTTCACTATTTAGTGCATGGTATAGAGCTGTGGTACACCTTTGGTTAAGTTTTGATTGTTATAAAACATGTAAGACACAAATTATCATACCATATAGAATTTAGCATAAATTTACTAATTAATTCTCCTTGCTCTTTTTTCTTGGCATTGAAGACTCTATAGCTATATGAAATTTGTGGTCTACAAAAATACTCTACAGCAACAATTCATGGGATATAGATATTAAAATTGTGTGTGTCTTGGTGGCCTAATTGTTTTTAATGCAATAATTTCAATGAAACTCAAAAATTCTAACCAATGATCAGTGTGGGAGGGTAGTGAATTGCTCAACGTTATACCATAATCTTGATTAGGATTTGGGTATTAATCACACACTATAATATGTGTGTTCACTATTTAGTGCATGGTATAGAGTTGTGGTGCACCTTTGGTTAAGTTTTGATTGTTATAAAACATGTAAGACACAAATTATCATACCATATAGAATTTAACATAAATCTACTAATTATAATTGTTTACATATAGAAAGAGAAATTGTTTATATATATATATATATATATATACTCATTTGAACTAGTATATTAAAATAAATTTATCTTATAAAATATGTATCTATGTTTTCACAAAAACTGTAGTAGAAGAAAATTCCAATAGTTATACATAATGGTTATATTTTGCATAAAAGTATATGAATATACAATGAAATATTTCCTACAACCAACAATAAAATCAAGACTTATTTTAGAGTCACAATAAATATTGTTAAAAAATAAAATAAAATAAATACTATAGATTAAATTATTTTATTATCAAACTCGGATTGTGAGCTTGAATATTGCATCTACTTATTGGTTGTTGGATAGTTTATTGGTTGACCACTTTACTAGCTTGAATGGGCACTCTCCTTCCAAAAGGACCCCCAAGATGCAATGGAGTTGTATGAAAGGTATAGACTAGAAAACTAAAACAGAGTGTAGTTGTTAAGCTTGAGAGGAAATATACACCTCAAGGANGGTTGACCACTTTACTAGCTTGAATGGGCACTCTCCTTCCAAAAGGACCCCCAAGATGCAATGGAGTTGTATGAAAGGTATAGACTAGAAAACTAAAACAGAGTGTAGTTGTTAAGCTTGAGAGGAAATATACACCTCAAGGACACTCTCTAATAGACCAAACTCATCAACAATCACCAATATAAAATTTGGGATTTATACAACCATCCAACATTATGGTGAAAAATGTATGATTTGTCTAACTCAAATCATGTGTCATTCACATGCACAAGTGCACAAGTAAATCTTTATTTAAAAATATAAAATAGTGATTATTCCTCACCCAACTACTTCACTTCATATATTTAATCCTTGATGTTCCTTTGATCTCCTCCTCTTTCCCTATTTGAGTGTGTGCACATGTAGTCACTAATATTTTCATTTATCAAATATTTTTAATATATCACAAGTCCACATTTCTTTTCCCACACTTCTATTTGAATTTGAATTCCTTGTTCCTCTTTCTTCTCCTTAATTTGTGAGTTCACTATTGATTAATTTTTAGTTAATTAACATTACTTTCTTTTCAATTTCATGCACATTTCTAAATACATTTGTCTTTAATTAATTTTTAAATGAATTATTTTATTTATCCTAGTTATGAACAATGTAATAACCTATATGCTCAATTAATCAACCATGCATTTAAATTATCCCAAGCTAAATCAAATGCATATGCATAGTCAAACATCTTTTATCATGTTTAATCAAACATGTTTTTCATGTATGCATAACTATAATTGATACCAAATGTGACATGTTTCTCTAATCCCTTCAAGCATCCAATTTTCTTTTGATACCAAGGGTTCCATGTTTTTCCATGTCCTTCAAGAACTACCTCTTAGTATGTACCATGGGTTCCATGTTCATGCATGTCATTCAAGCATCCAACTTTATTTGGTGGGTGAAATGGTATAACAGTTGATACCATGTTAAATCAATTCATTAATACCTTGTTGAGAGACTAATGGTCACTGAAGAATAAGGATGCTACCTTTTTATGCACCCCTCAACCAAACCTCATGAGTGATCAAATATGTGACCCACCCTAACAACATTGTGCAACCTCTAGGTAAAAGTGTCATGAGATTTTCAAGTCAGAATACAAAAAAATGAGTTCTAGTAGATGGACATGAGATTTTTTTCCTCTTCTCCTAATGATAATATGAACAACCTCCATATAACCAAATCACACATGTTTGGATTGATTAGAAATCATATTCGTTGTTCTCACACACACAAAAATCAACACACTAAAGAGTTCCATAATCATAAATTAGAACATAACATTAATCACATGGCATGTATTAACATCCTGACTCAATCTAGAGTCTGAATAATATTGACATAATCCCATGTCCCTATACACCTATGGATTCCCCATCACACTAGCTAAACCATTAGTAACATCTATAATTTAATGCATCTAAAACATATGTATTCATCCATTACAATATCTCATAACCATGTTCATTGATATTGTTGGGCATAATGGTTAATAACATGTGTTTCCTCCTAAGAGGTCACAAGTTCAAATCCAGAGGGGGTAGGGTATGTATAACTTTGTATAATTTAACAGTCAAATTGTTGTGCGGAGGGGTTCTTTTGTCTCACAAACAAGGAGGTCTC
Source organism: Picea sitchensis (assembly GCA_010110895.2). Classification (NCBI taxonomy): domain Eukaryota; kingdom Viridiplantae; phylum Streptophyta; class Pinopsida; order Pinales; family Pinaceae; genus Picea; species Picea sitchensis. The sequence continues at coordinate 21,015 of SNQJ01S0086247.1, read as the reverse complement.
ACACACCAATTTGGTGTTTGGATTTATTGTGACATTAAAATTAGATTATTATTATTATTATTATTATTATTATTATTTATCCAACCATGTTTATCATATAAACATTAAATAAAACTCATTTAAAAACATCATTTAAAAACAATCAAAATAGTTAAGGATTTTAAGTTTTTTCATCACAACACGTCAATAAACCAGTTCATTTATAAAAAAAATGCCCTCAAATAATAAGATCCAATATGTTTAACTAGTCAAAGAAATTGGGGCACTACATAGTACCACCAAGGGAGAAATTTCACATTGATCTCCAATATATCCTCTACACATGGAATAATTACAAAGCACCTTATATAAGGATATTTATCGATGTATAATTATGTCCTTCAATTTTTTTAATCTCTAATTATACATTAAATTTGTTTAAGCTCTAACTAGACATCAAATACCAATTATATTTTGAACTAATCTTACATTAAAAAAACATGCATGAAAGCTCCAAATGTCAAAAAATGAATTTGAATGTCAATATAATTAGATTCCCAATGTCATATTACTAATGAAATTAATATGGAATTGGTAATATTTTATAGTAGATTCCATAAGATTCAAGCAATTATCTTGATTTTCTCCCATTACAAAGATATTCACTAGAAAACTACTCACTCACCTACACTTTCATTATCAAACTACTCACTCACCTACGCCTTCACCATCAAATTTCTCACTCACCAACACCATGTTTGGTTGCATGCAACTCACTTACCTACACCTAGAGGAAAACTCATTTTTTCACTCACTTGAAAGAAACTTGGACTAAACATTCCACAAATGTGCCTCTTATCAAGTATGTATATTGAATTTTCTTCAATTATTTGTTTAATTTTTTTCTTTTAGTCTTGTCAATCCTAGCCACCATTTGAAAACATGGTTGTATGAGTGAAACCCTAGACACCATTTGAAATCCTCACCACAAGACTAAAACCATAGCAACCATTTGAGTCTAAATGAGTGAAACCATATCCACCATTGAAACCTTGGTCAAAATATTCAAACCCTATCTAATGTATGAAGAAAAATAATCTTTTCAAGGCATTCCCTTGAACCCATGTCAAGTTTTGGTAATGGGATAGTTTAAGGAAGGCTATTCACTGAGAAAAATCATGTCTTTTTCATAAAGAACATCAATCAATTTTATAAGATCATAAAAACTTAGAATTAACTAAACAACTAGGTAGACTATAAAATATTCCTCTCTACCTATCAAAGGATCTATTCTTGATCTCATTCTTGTGACATTCCCTATCCTTTATATAAATCATTAATCTATCAAGGAAAGGATGGAACCATTACCTCCCAAATTGTATAAAGTTCAATACAATACAATTCATCTGAGTTTTTTTAGATAACAACCCATTTAGTGAAATACTAGTACAAACTTATTATTTCACATTGCTAGAAACTTATTAATCTCTCTTTTTTCAAATATGGGAGTTATTATATTAGTAGTATAGTATCGCTTATTTTGGGAGGTCTATGTACTTATAGCCTATTTAACAAAGTGTTTTTGACAATGCTTGCTAAGTTACTCCATAGTCCATCCATAAAATGCTAAGAGTGTTCTATGGACTGTTAGATTTATGTAGACCTTATGAAATATGTAGAGGAAACTAAACTCTTTCTAGGTTGCTCTTTTTTTTCTATTCTTCACTCAAGTATTACGTTTTTTTACCTAGTTTCAAACCATCTATAGTTTAGTGCAGTATTTGCAAGCAAAGAAAATGCTTCAATGTACATATTTATACTTTTATCTATACAGATCTTGGATACCAAAGCATAATTACTATCGTAATAAAATAGCGGTCTTGTTGACAGTTTTTTATTTTCTAATGAAAAAATTACATATTGTATTTATATATAAAAAGAAAAACATTCATCGAGTGTTCTTTTCATAATACATATAAGTAGAATTTTGTGAATCCCGTGAATGAAAAGTTTAGTGGATTTTTTCTTTATACTATCCGTAGTGTTCACTAATGTTTCCGAATCCAAAACTAGTATTAAAAATATCTCACCTCCTATCAAAGAAGTGATGACTATGTTCGATGAATTTATTGCAAATCATATAATAGGAACTCTTCTAGTTGCAATAGAATACCTTTCCTAGACAAAGTATTAGCATTATTACTCAATTCCCTATAGATATGGAAAATAGAGAGGGAAGAAAATAATCCAACAATTTGCTTCAGGTGTGTGACCAATGGAAGGAAGGGAACGCTATTCTTCAGAATGAATATATATGAAGCCAACTATTTGGCTTGTTGGATGAAATTATTGTAATTTCATGCAAATTTGTAGTTGGTTATAGTAGATGTAAATTGTTGGAAACATTATAAGAATTCCTTATAGTATAGTAATCAATATTAATGCCACTTATTCTAAGTTTAGTCAACATCATAGTGACGTCACCACCAAAGAATGATGACTCATACCATTTATAGAAACTTGTATCAATAATATTATATTGTCTTTGGGGTTTTATTCTAATCGAGGGGGATCTAGGGGAAGGGTTAGCTGACCCTTTCTCCAACATAGTATTCTCATGGAGGGGGAACATAAGGGTCAGTCGACCCTTCCTCAAGGATGGTATTCAGGTCATGGGGTATCCCATGGAATGGTGGACCAAGCCTTCCTCAATAACTGTATTTGTGTAGAGGAGGATCCTAGGAAAGGGTTGCCCAACCCTTCCTCAAGCATTGTATTCATGTAGAGGAGAATCTTAGGGAAGGGTCAACTAACCTTTCCTTGAGAATAACAATATTGTATAGTGGAGCCTAGGTAAGGTTCAATTGACCCTTCCTTTATCATTATATTTATATCAAGGAGGTAAATGGGGAAGGGTTGGTTGACCTTTTCTCATGCATAGTATTCTCATCTAGAGGATCATAGAGAAGGGTCAATTAACCATTCATCCAATATTGTATTCTCAAGGAGGGGGACAAGGTTTGGCCAACCCTATCTCAGGGATGGTATTTTCATTAGGGGTATCTAATGGAAGAGTCATATAACCCTTCCTCAAGCATAGTTTCCCCATAACAAAGAATACCAAGGAAGGTTCAACCAACCCTTTCTCTAGCATAATATTCTCATGGAATGGGATCAAAGAGAAGGGTAAACCAACCATTACTCAAGGATTGTGTTCATATTATTGAGTATCTAGTGAAAGGGATAGACAACCCTTCCTCAAGTATAGTTTTTTTATTGAGGGGTAGGGAAGGGTTCAATGACCCTTCCTCAAGTATGGAAATTTCATCTAGGGGTTCCAAAACAAGGATTAGCCAACCCTTCCTCTAGAATATTCTTTTCATTGAGGAGGTGCACATGGAAGTTTTAGCTGACCCTTTCTTTATCATAGTCTTCTCATCTGAGGGGATCATAAGGAAGGGTCGGTTGATCCTTCCTTAAGGATGGTATACACATTACCAAGTATCCAATGGAAGGGTCAGTTGACCCTTCTTCAAGAATTGTTTTCATGTAGAGATGGATATTGAGGAAGGGTTAATTGATCCTTCCTAAAGCATAGGAATACTATCTTCGGGATTTTAGAGAATGATTAATTGACCCTTCCTCTAAAATATTACATATCTCAAGGAGGTGCATAGGGAAGGGTCAACTAAACATTTCCTAAGCATATTGTTATCATCTACTCGATTTTAGATATGGATTAGCCAACCCGTATTCTACCATAATATTCTCATGGAGGGGGACCATAGAGAAGGGTTAGTTGACCCTGCCCCCCTCAAGGATGGTATTCCTATGGTGGGGCATCGAATACGAGTGTCAAAAAAACCTTCCTCAATCATAGTTTCCATGTAGAGGGGGATCCTAGGGAAGGGTTGGCTAACCCTTCCTCTAGTTTAGTATTCTCATAAGGGGGATTAAAAAGAAGGGTTGATCAAGTGTTCCTCAAGGATGATATTTTTTTTGTATGATATCTAGTGGAAGGGTAAATCAACCCTTCCTCGAGCATATTTTTCACATAGAGAGGGATACTAGGGAAGCATTGTTTGACCCTTATTTGAGAATAAAAATATCATTTAGGGGATCCTAGAGAAGGATCAAGTGACCCTTCCTCTGGTATATTAAGACAATTGAGGAGGTGCACGATGAGGGGTTAGCCAACATTTTCCTAGACATAGTATTCTCATATAGATTATCATAGGGAAGGGTTGATAGAACCTTCCTCTAGCATAGTCTTCCTATGGATGGGGAGCATGGAGAAGGGTAGGTCCAACCTTCTTCAAGGATGGTATTCATGTAATGGGGTATCTAGTATAAGGATTAGTTGAACCTTCCCCAAGCATAGATTTTGCATAGAGACAAAGTAGATAGAGTAAATATATCATAGTAGGTAAGTGAGCCACTTCTAAAATCAAAGTTGATCCACCCATTAAGTCATGTGACTAAGGAAGCCATCATGATACCCTATATCATTATATCCTAGACCTCAGCCCCACCTCCATTATTCCCCTAACAATAGGTATTGTGAAGGGATTGCCTCGTAGTTAACAATTGATGGAAATTATTCCTTCTTCCTTCCTCCAGTCCTATATCAAGTCATCGTAGCTATCTATGAACAGGTAGATGGGTAGTTTGAATCACTACTGCTTGAAGAATCCTTATGTGCATTTATCATAGCTATCACGAACCGTTATAATTGTCTCACTACCTCTGCACAATAATAAGTTATAACTAGCATGCAATGTTGAGTGTTGATGTGAAGCAAGAGGTGTCTCTATCCAGCTGTGACCCTGTTGATAGGAAAAAATGACCCATTCAATCAAATGAAGGAAAACACATGATATTAGGTTCCAATTAGACCTACTCTCGTTTGGGATAGCATTTTCGACTGGATTTTGGCCTAGTTATGAATCTAAATATATGCTAACTAAATATGAATATGAGAACTAAACATTCTCAGATGAATTAAAAATGACAATCCTAACTAACTAATTCTAAGCTAAGATGAATGATTACAGTTCTAAGATGTAGTTTCTATTTTATTATATACTACCTTATCTTGATCAGGAGCAAACTAAAAGGATGAGTATGGTGAAATATCTATATTACTTGAGTAGAATAAATTCATAATACAAGTAACATGAATGTTTAACAACATAACTAGTTAGAATCAAGTAATTGATTAATTAACTGTATCACATCGTCATTGTAGTAAATTTGAAAATCATGGTAACTGTAAACATGAGAAAATTAATTCAGAAGTAGTTTATAAACCAACATTCACATACTATATGAATAAACCTGCATAAATTGAAAAGACACATTCATACACATTAACACCACAATCTTCAAAAATGTCTTCAGGTTCAATTTCACATGTAGTAAAAATATTGCCCTACTACATTCGGAAACAAAAATCCCTTTATTATGGCCAATCCTCCCTTTTGTCATGAGGAGTGATTGTTTAAATGATAATATTGCAATTATAAACCCAGTGTCGTTTCACAAAATGACTCTTCATGTTCCAAATTGGAAAACAAGATAACAATAATAGAGAAATTAGACATTTGGGCACAGTTATGGAATTTTATTATCATGAGCTACTATGCCCCTGCATCTGATCCTGATATTCTTACCAGAGGGAATAATCTTTCATTATGTCCTCAAGGTTTCCCAATTGAAATTTCTCCATGATTAACTCTCCACTACAAACTTTAGCGAACACTTCTTGATATAACGCCTTTGATGTGTTTTTAAGAAATTGTTGGATTTTGTTGGTGAGTCGGGTACGCCTTAACATGTGTTTCTCCAAATATCCTCTTTCAATATGATTTAAAATTTGCATTCTTACTTGGATGATTTATTTGCATTCTTCAACCTCAAAAATTATTGCGGTGGAAAGTGTTGCTTCATAAATAGGGAGCATTGGTTGCATCCCTATTTATTTCATGATATTGCTTGAGCTATTCCAAAGCCTTATGAAGGTGTCATTTGTTTCCTTTTGGTTGACCTATACATTCTTGAAAAGGGGTTTACAAGTGTAAAATAATATTTGATATCAGAGTCTTTCTCTATCAGAGTATACTGGCAGTGTAGTGGGGGGAGTCTCACACATATCTTGCTAACTGATCATCTTCTCTAAAGCCTCATGGGGCACTCCCTAATACCTTCATTGAATCTCTACCAGTTTATCTTGTATCTTGAGTTGTTCTTATCAACTAGTTTGTGTGTTACTAAGCAGATTGAGGAATTATTTATGCTTAGTTGCAAATTGTTGGTTTAGCTCTAGTGCATGGGTTTTGATAGTATCCACAACAAGTATTGATGCCATGTTCTCCTCCATGGTTTTTTTGATATTTTGTCTTTCTTCTTCCAATTCTCTATTATGGGTGTCTCATTGGGTCTTGATCCTTATTTCAAAATCGACATTCATCTAATATCTTTGTTCTTGTAGGGATATGTTCAAATTTTTTGTATTGAGAGTGTCAACTACTCTTGAAATTTTCTCGAACTTTGAAGTAAGTCTATATTTTACATCTCTTAACTGTATCTCCAACTATGTCACCTTATTTTTGGCAGTTTTTAGGGAATTGGCTACTTCGAGGACGGATGAGGCATTTAGTCCTACAAAATCTTGGAGTGGAGTGGTTGCTTGAACTGCATTCTCTTCAGGATCGAGCCCTACCTTCCATTCTAATATTCTTCCTGTAGATGGATTGAATCTAGTGTCTTCTTCTCTTTTCCTTTTGTTTGATCTCTTCTCAATACTTCTCATTTTATTATCATAATAGTAGTCTCCAATAGCCACTACATTTCCATCGAAATTCAAGGATTAAAAAGAAAAAGAAGAATCCCTCGAAATAACATTGAGAGGAGTGTAGTATTGAGGTGGCATCTTAATAATATCCAAATTGGGTGTTGATGGAGTGTTTTGGGTGTGACTCAAATCCTGCAATTGATGTTGTTTCAAAAAATCATCTACCTTTTTCTTAGCCTCGTTTCTTCAACTTCTCATTTAGATTCGGCTTCATCGACCAATATCTTGGCCTCTGCATCGTCATTCGATTTCTTCACCTTGGCTTCTTCAAATTTCTTCATTTCAAGTGCAGCCTATTCTGCCTTAAGTTCATTTTATTTTATGATTCTTTCCTCCTTGAATTTCCTTCTTTGATATTTCTCCTCATTCCGAAGTCTCTTATGTTCTAAATTTTCCTCTTTTTTATCTCTTTCTTCATTTTTAACATTGTTGTCAACTTGTTCCTATTGGAGAAATCTTTGGAAATGGTCAATTGTCACTCTCTTCATTTCCTCTTGTTCACATTCAAGCTTCGTCCTGGCAGCATCATTGAGTAACTTCTATAGGGATTCTGCATACCATAGTATTCCTTTAAATCTATCTTCTTCAAGATCAACTACATGGATGTTAGAGTGTGTGAGCCCAATAGATCTGACATGGATGATTGCAATATCATGTGGGTCATGGCCTTTAGGCACTCCTAGGAATAGGTGTAGCTCTTGCAGGGTTTCTACCTCCTTTCTTGCATGAGATTTGTTGGAAATGGTGTAATTCCATATGTGGATTGGGAAAATAGACCAAAGCTTTTTGCTGCTAATTAGTAGCAGTGAGATGACCCCAGACTCCATGGTTTGGTAAAAAAATCTCTCTCATCAACAAGCAGTCTGGGACAAAGTAGGGTAAAAGGTGTGGGGCTCTGGTGGTGCCATACACCATAATATATGAATAGTATTTACATAGAAACCGGTCAGGTATACCTTTCATCCCATTCCTAGCTTCAAAGAAAACCCTATGTCTTGTAAAACCAAAAAGAAAAGTGTAGAGGGGAAAGGGAAAGATTACAACTCTCTTAAACATATTTCTTGTAATTAATTCTCCAAAGATTATAGTACACATGAATAGGGGGTTGGTTCTAGTCCCAGTTCCACCTGAGGTCAGTAAATTGCATGGAGGAATAGATAACATCAATTAGGTAGGCTGACATGGAAAAAAAATGATTGCTCATATATGGGATGTTCTTCATATGGAGATAGATGTTGAAGGCTAAGATGTCTGCCCAATTGAACACTTGTCCTATTTTTACAATGGTATGGTCTAGTGGCAGCCAATCGGTCTAGAAGCATGTGATTTTATCTTCATTATAAAGTTGTCATAACATAGATACTAACAATTTATATGGTGCCTTGAGCCTATGAGTGGGAACCAACTTTTGTCCTTGTTTGAGGGTCTCATCCTCATCGTCCCACCAATGTTTCATTAGATTTACTAGTCCTTTGTTTCCTTGGGTGAATCTTTTCAAGAATGGCTCATTGAGAGAATAGGTGGGAGTGGGTAGATGATATCTCAAACTGATATCTTCATGCCTTAGGGATACAAAATGCTTCCCCTATTTTCTCATGATGGTTGCAATGTTTGTGTCGAATTGCTTGAAGCACCATTGTGCAGCCTCATTGTAGGGAAAAAGAGTTGGTCGAGAAGCAACAGATGGATGTCTCTTTTTTGGATGTTCTGATATATTTCCATGTTCTCTTCGTTTGTCGAAAAATCGCCCAAAATGAAAATTATATAGATCTCCTCATATGCAGGACTGTGGTCTTCACTAATGTGGGGGGTAGTGTATGTCACCAAGGCCTTAGTCGGGTGAGATGACATTTCAAATGTGGAAGATGAATAGAAATAAACAAAGCCATTTGGTATTCCGAGATTCTATCTCGCCATGATAGGAGGTTGATTAATCATGCATCATGAGATTAACAAGTGAATTAACCTATAGAAAAATTATATGGAAAACACAAAAAGACCGATTATTAAATAGTCAAATGTAGTACTTGTAATTGAGCTGAGAGAATGAATACATAGTAACACTTAGAGAATTAAAATGGAACGATGTTTACAAACATTCAAAGGAATATTGGTCATAAGATGAGGGTTTATAGCCATCAAAAGGTATTAAAACACCTATAAATGTGTCATAACTTGTCCATGTACGAGAGTTGTTACTAAATCCAGCCTCAATCTCTGCCATTATTTATAATTAAGAGTGGAGGTTTCACAAATTCATGTATCGGAGTCTACGGGGGGCTTGAATTTGAAAAGATAACCATTTAATTCGTAGGATCGGAGTGGGAAAAATTGTTTATAAGTTTGAGCTCCGACGAGAGGGGTATTGTTAATCCCTAAATAGTGGCACATTACCCCTTAATTGGGGCATATTACATTATTACTGTTGTTTTATTTATGTTGGATTAGCTCCATTAGTTTTAAGTGTACCTCCTAGTCTCCTATATATACCAAGGAGACATTTTCATTTGGAATCATTTGGTATTTGGAAATTTAAGTGGTGTATAAGGAGGTTTCCCCCTCGAAGAGGCTTATTATATGAAATTATATCTTTTTCAAGGAGTTGAGTACTTATTCTGAG
>SNQJ01S0086246.1:39131-56422 GCA_010110895.2 Picea sitchensis | reverse complement strand
CGCTCACACCGGAGTTAAGCACAAGATCACACAAATTTGGTTGCAGAGATAGCCCTCTAATACCTTCTTAGTGTCAGAGATATTTTTAGGGATCTATTCATATTTGAGGGTCTTACTAGTACCTTTACCTAGGTGAGAGGAGGTGATTTCAATATTTCAGGATTTTTTACCCTGCCCATATGGTGGACCTGACTTACGATTTTTCACATGCACATTGGTTATATCATTGTGGATTTAGGTGATTGAAATAGGTATCCACATAGGTTACTTGTAGGGGTTATTCTATAGTTACCCTGAGTCAGATAAGGGTCAGACAACACACAACATTTATGGAGGATTACCTCTCCAGGGGATTTGACCAACTGTGTTGTTAAGCCCACGAGGGACCTTATAAATGATTCCGATACCTCCAATCTTTTGAAGGGAGTCTCAAGCACCTCTTGGGCGAGGCATACCCACTCTAGTGAGGGAGGCCCCTTTTCAGCCATTATATCATGTTTTTGTGCATTGGCCTTTTTGTTTTACTTTGGTGTGCTCTTTGATTATTAGTTGGCCTTATAATTTTGTATTGTGTCGTGAGTTTTCATTTCTATGGTTAGTGGATCCCCCGTGACTCCCTCAATTAGTGCTACCCATCCCATGGTCTTTACTCATTCCATGGGGATGAATCCTTTTGCATTTCTGAGTGGTATGCCAAATCATGATACTCAACTAATACCTTGGGCCTCTAATCCATTTTTTGGTATGCCATACATGTCTTCGCACTTTCCATCCTCTGTTTCTTCGGCTTATGTGAATCCTAGTTTTGGGTCTGGGGGCATGATGCCTTCTTATTCTCCCTTTTTGTTTGGTGGGGTTCATATCCCTCAACCAACTCGAATGGTTGGAGGTTGGAATACTCCTTCCTCTGGACTCAATTATAGCTTCTCTTTTCTTGGATCAAGTGCTTAAATGGGCAGTCCTTCTACTTATTACATCCCATATATCTATCCTTATTCCTCTATGCCAATTCCTATGAAAATTTTTCTCATGGCAGACCTCCTTCTATCCTCTGGTGTTTTAGCCAGAGGGAATCAGTTTTATAGTATGTGAAACCCCCTTCATGGAGCTCCTTCATCTGGGGGAAACATATATCCTCACATGAGTAACCCTTTTCATGTCTCTTTCTCTTTGCAAGAGGATTCCTCGGTGATGATGCCCTTACAACCCTTTATGAATCAGTTTGGAGGAGGATACCATATTGTTGGAAAGGGCCATGGTGTATACCATAACCCTTCCTAGCCCACAATCTCTCAAAAATAGTCTTTCCCATAACCTTGGTCTCACATGCCACAACCAACTACTACAAGTCATGTTGGAAGCACAAGTCCAGTCACTGTGAGTCATACTAGCAATATATCGCCAACCTCTGCTAGTCATGTTGGAGATAGGTCAACAACCTTTGCAAGACATGTTGAAGACATGCAACTGACCACTACAAGTCATGTTGGGAGCACAAATTTACTCACTACTATTCACACTGCATGAACATACATCACCAACCTCTGCTATTCATGTTGGGGATTCATCACCAACCTCTGCTAGTCATGTTGGAGATTCGTCAACAACCTCTGCAAGTCATGTTGAAGATATGCTATTATCCTCTGAAAATCATGCTGGGAGCATGTCACCAACCACTACAAGTCATGATGGGGGAATTAAAATGATTGAAAAGCCTAGATGTATAGGACGTAAGCCTAAGTTCCTTTGTAGACTTTGCAAAGGAGATCATCTAAATCGCATGTGCCCTGTTACTGCCATGGTACAAGAAGCACAATCCTTGTCTAATAACCCTTCAGGTTCTAAGTCACCTTTAGTTTACAAACATTCTAATCCTTCTTTGGTTGATTCAATGGGCGTGCCGATGAAATCTTCCATCAACACCACTCCTTTTTTTTGGGGTGATGCATCTCTTGACCATGTTGTCTCACATCCTGTTCGACCAACGGTTGAAGAAGTGGTTGTGTCGATGATATATTCGGTCGATCCCACTATTCTCTTAGAGAGTGACAATTCTAAGGAAGTGACATTGCCGATGCAATCGTCGGTCAATCCCACTCTTCTTTTGGGGGGTGATGTGTCTTTCGACCATGTCCTTAGAATTTTTAGTCCTATACCTTCTGAACAAGGGATCATTCCACTCTCTTTAGGTATGCTCCCTTCAAGTCCTAGGGTGGTTTCCTTTGATTGGAATGATCTTGTAGAGCCTCGACTTCGTTCTCTACAAGGATCCTCTGCAAGAATTTTATCCTCCTCAGCTTGGAAATATTTGGGTTTTCCCAAGCTTGTGTCAACTACCAATGTGTTTTTGGATTTTTACAGGAGTCCTACATGGGAGCCTTGGCCTCCCCCATGATATGCTGCTAAGAAAAACATCCTTCGAGTCTTAGTTAAGTTCTTTTCCAACTCTCTTAAAAAGAGAAAATATTACCGAGTGAACTTGTCTCTTTCAAACTCATTAAATGGATTTGAAAGGATGTTTATTTGGTGTACGTTTAACCCTTTTTCAGACCAAGTATACTAATTTCGAAAAATGAATACTCTAGTCAACATTGGGTAGAAGCATTCCATTGGGTATTGTTTTATACTTTTTTGGGCCTAGGCGACTAAATTTATGAAAAAGGACATTCTTTGGAGTTAATCTGTAATTGTATTTCATCCTCCTTCTTGTAGTATTGATCCTATTGTCGGTTCCCTTTTTCTCATTACAAGCCTATTACCTCAACAATTTGCATCACCAGCCAAGCATAGACTTTTATATATCCTTTGTAGCTTGACACCCTGTACCCTAAGAGGAAACATTCCCCCAAGTGTCCATGTCTTGCATGCACCTTATTGCATTGAGCATATGTATTTTCTACTGTTGTAACTAGTTTCTTACTTGCAACACTCATTTCCTCCATTTTTTAAACTTCTCAAATGCTTCAACTTTTTCCTTGAGAAAAGCAACCCAAGTAATTCTGGAGTAATCATCAATAATCAGCATGAAGTAGTTTTCTTTCCCTGTGCCTTCCTATCTTGATGGTCCACATAAATACATATGAACTAGTTGGAGTGGTTTCTCTGTTGAAGTATAGCTCTTGGACATAAACTGTGTCTTGGTTAACTTTCTTACTTGGCAGGGTTTACACATAGAATCTTGGGGCTTTGATATTCTCAGAAGTTCTTTTATTGCCTCAAGATTTTTGAGCTTGATTAAGTGGTCAAAGTTTATATGTCCAAGTCTCCTATGCCATAACCAACTTTCATCATGTTTGTGTAGATGACACTCTTCTCTATCTTCTTTCAGCACATATACATTATTTTTTGTCCTTATGCCTTTGGCCACCACTTGTCCTGAGTTTACAGAATTTATCTTGCAGTCCTTGGACATGAACATCACTTAACATCCTTTATCACACATTTGACTTACACTGAGCAGATTATGTTTCAGCCCATATACAAGTAGAACATCTTGGGCTTTTCCTTTTTCATTACTTAAACTCACCATCCCTTTACCCTTTATTTTACCTGGAGCATCATTTCCAAAGGTTACGTTTCCTTATTTGCTTTCACTTAGAGATAGAAACTTACCTTTGTCTGCCATCATATGTTTGGAGCATCCACTGTCTATATAACAAGGGTTTGTTTGTCTTTGAGATGACAACACTAATCCACACTTGTCACTTTCTTTCTTCTTCCAAATGTTGAAATTTTCAGCAGAGGAATTCAAATCTGGTTCATAGTTCCTTAAGTGACAGTCAATAGATTTATGTCCATAGTTATGATAGATGTAACATTCTGGTTCGTCGAATAAAGGATCATAATGATTGTTATGCTTAACCTGTTTCTTTTTCCCATCCATCAAGTGATTTGCAGTCTGTGGTGGTTTGTTACTTGGCTGTCTCATTCTTTGTTGTGGTAGATATCTATACCTTGAATGTCTTGATTTCCCATAATTTAATTTTAAAGAACATTTTACAGCTTTATGACCAAAGTTAGAACAAAAGAAACAATACCCATAGAAAAAACATTGGTTCCTGGGAAAAGTCTATCTTCTTTGAGGAGGTCAATTTGTTTCATGTCGATAATTTCTCTGATCTACAGGTTTGGTTCTGGTACTTTTTCTTTCATTCCTTCTTGGTGGCTAATTTTCTTTCTTTGTTTTGTAGAGTGTTTGTTGTTGATGTTTGAGGATTTGACAAACTTGATAAGTTCTTTGTTTATTGGTTGACCACTACTTGATCCCTCTTCATAACCCAAACCNACCTCAACACTCTTATTCACATTTGTAGAATGTACTCGGTGCCTTGATACCTACTTTCATTATCGATGGGTTGTCTCACATTTGTTAACGATATACCTTAATGACCGGTAATCAAACAAAGTCTCATTGTGTTCAACCTCAAATCCTCTATTCACATGATGTAGACTTGCACCTTCGATGAATAGTGTAGAATACCTCCAGCTTACAATAGCAATATTCCTAATCTATTGTTGTCTTTCATTGGACCAATACCTATATGACTTCATTGATCATGGGAGATCATATTGTACTCCATTGTATACAAATATCTTCAGACTGATTTTGAGACTAGATTCCACCGTGCCTTGTTCGTGACTATGACAACCTATGGAATATTTCCTCTTTGTATTGCCTATTCATGGCCATGAACAACTACATGGATCTACAGTGTAATTCAGATTGGAAACCATGTGTACATTTCATTATGGATTGTAATATTCTCATGGTTAACTAGCACTTCCAGCTGAGTCTCTGTTACTCCACTTCTGGGAATTATAATGTATTTCAACCATCATATATATTCCTATGACCTCACACATTAGGGGGCATCTATTACAATAATTTTTTCCTTACCCCATGCAACTTGCTTGGATGACATTTCCATTTCCCTATGAAGATTTGAAGTCCCCTTTTGTACCTTCCAAAGTGATCCAAAATCTTTTCATCGAAGTGACTTATAAATAATTGTATTAAATGAGAATAAATTAGAGTGCACCATAAAGAAGGAAAAGATCAATAACGAAGATATATAAGCATAAAATCTAAACATAAAAACTTGATAGCAGAGTTCATCCCTGGTGGACTACGTCTCCGGGTCTTGCTCTTAAATGGGTAGGCCTTTTTATTAACTCAACAAAAGAATTTGAAAAAATACATAATATACCTCATTCTGGAATTAAGCTCCAAAAGCTTTGCTAAGATCAGAAAATAGACAACACCATTGAATTTTTGGCATCGAATTACCCAAAAATGACTATCTCCATGCCTCAATCTGACTCTGGCACTCCCAGGCCCTTGAGAAATATCGTCTTGGTTTCTGTGCCTACTCCCTGCAATTAATTATCTATAATGTGTATCAAAATCCATGCCCAGCCGTACCATCGAGCACCCTCTTCCCCGTCCGTGGGGAGACTCAACATTTAAGAAAAAAAGTGGGGCGGACTAACTAACAGTGGCGGATGCTATTGTAAGGCATTGGATAGGGGGAGGTCCTAGGGTCGAGCCCACAGACCTCCCCTTTTGGGTTATTTCTATAACAATATACATATATATGGATTGGAACTTCACCAATTTTGGAGCGCTGTTTAGATTTGTCGGAGTTTGTCGTTTGGCTGCTAGATTTGGTAGGCCCCTTTTTTTATTTTTGAAATTCGGTTTCGGGCCCTCATAGGGCATTTGCTCACTGCCACGTGATAGTCCATGACTAGGCCACATGGAAACCAAACATTGGCCCACACTAACCACTTGCACAATCACCTGTCACATCAACCTTCCACGTCCTGTACGGTCTGCCACGTGGCACTTCTTCATTGGTCCATAGATTGACCTGAAAATGCCGAAAATGAGTGACATGTGGCAACCTCTGGTGTTGTCACGTCACCATGCTCACATCATGTTGACATCAACATGATATGTGTCACCCTCTGTGTGTGACACATACATTGTATGGATGCTAATGTCAACAGTATGGATGTTGACTCATCCCTACTCATTGGGCTAGGTTGACCAAAACTTTGACCGTGAATATATTTTGATCCGTAACTCTGTTTGGTGATCCATTTATGCCATTGGCAATATTATGTTGCGCTCTTCGCGATGATGCCAATTTCACTGATTTTAGAGGACTTTGAATTTTTACCCTTTCTTTGTCTGCTGAGGCCATTCTGAGCTTCCTGGGTTGCTTCTGCGAATTCTGAGCTATCCTTAGTCTTCTCTGGATCCTTTTTGGATCACGCCTTCCCAATGAGATCTTTTTGGACCACCAAAATCTTTCATCAATCAACAAATAAGTGAGGGAAGAGTTCCCTCACCTTGTCCTTCTCAATCCACTTTTCCTTGCTTGGATGTGTGCCCTTTAAGCCTACTCGAAGATAATCAAAATCACCCCTGCGTGAAGTCCTCGTCCTTCTATCCGGGATGATATATTCCTTTAACTCATCCAAGTACTTAGGACCAAAATCATCAACTGAAGGTATGGAAACTTCCTCACCTCGATCCATGATCATGGGAGGCTCAAAAAGTTTCAAGTTCTCCACATTTACAACTGAGTAGATCTGCATATAAGGTGGAAGATCTAGACAAAAAGCATTTGTACCACTTTTCTCCAAAATAGTGAAGGGTCCATAACAAATGTGCTTGAGTTTCTTGCCATCACCCTTCAATCTTTCATTGCTAATGTGAATCCATAACTAGTCTCCAACCTGGAACTGATGATCAACCCTGTGTTTGTCATGCCGAGCTTTATATTGTGCTTGAATATTCTCCAACTGTTCCTTGACTGCTTGGTGTACTTGCTATATCCTCTGGATGAACTTACAGGCTCTATCTTCATTCCTTTCTCCATTTGAATCAGAATCTCACCCATACATCAAGTCCAAAGGAACTTTAGGTAAATATCCAAAACATGTCTCAAAAGGAGTACAATGAGTGGAGGAATGTAAGGCTCGGTTGTAAGAATGTTGTACGTAGGGTATTTGTTCATCCCATAACTTGTGATGCTTGTTGTAGTAGCCTCAAAGAAAAAGTACCATTGTTCAGTTAACAACCTTTGTCTGTCTGTTAGTTTGTGGATGGAAAGCAATGCTCCTCTTCAACTTGGTGTCCATCATTCTCCACAAGCTTGTCCAAAAATCCCCAAGGAATAGTGTATCTCGATCCGAGATAATGGATGTGGGTAACCCAAAGTGAACCCAAACACAATGAAAGAAGATATTAGCCGTCTTCTCAACAATGATCTACTTTTTACATGGCATTAAGATACACATCTTTCTGAACCTATCCACTACAACATACAAATAGTCATGACCCCTTTTCGACATTGGTAAACCTCCTACAAAATCCATGGAGATACTTTCCCATGGACGAGATGGAACATGCAGTGGTGGGTATAGCCCCAGTTTTCTATTAGTGGGATTACAAATAGAACACATGTAACACCCATGTTTCCCCCAGTTTGTAAATATAACTATATTGGCCAAGTGACTATGGCAAACTCGATATGTGTGAATGTTCGATTTGATGAACCTTTGTATAAAAGGTCAATGAATGTAATTTCTGTAATTAATGGAAAAATTGATAAGTGTTGCATGATTGCTGAAAGGAGGGTGTGCTAAGAGAGACCATGAATGCTATGAAAGAGATGGTGAAGGGGAGCAAGAATGGTTGCGTTAACCTCCACCAGATCAGTACTTTGCTGGATATAATTGCTTAGGATTAGCACAACCCTCTGACCCATGAATGAATTACAGTCAAGTTGGTAGGTGGGAAGACCTCCTCAAGAGTTAATGAGAGTATGGGGTAGAGAACCCATCTGTAATGATTTCAGACCTGACCACGGACTGGGAATTTGAGCCACACACAATCTTGCCGAGTAAGGCAAGAAAAGAAGGCATGGTGGTGGGTAGAGGAGGAAATGTGAAGAGAAGCAGAGTAGAGATACAAAGCTCTCAGGTTCGAGTAAGAATTGAGGAACAAGCGTGTTATGATCGCAGGAAGTGGCTAGCAAGATTATGATACAAGTTTATAAACGAGGGTGTTGAGTGACTGAGGAAGTACTCAGGCATCCCTCCTTGCTTGGTATAGAGAAACTTGTTTCCAAGATCCTATGGGAGGAGGAGAGAAACCTCCGTCCCTGACTGTTGTTGAGCCACAAGACATAATTCTCTCTCAGAGCATCATGGTCTGGCTCGAGGGTGGCTAGTGGTAAATCCGTTAGGAGTGACTGAGCCTATGATTGGGTGGAAACGAGCACCCCTTTCATCAATCACACCACGCCTTCTAGTTCTGATAAGTGTTTTCATACTTTGTGCATTGAAATGGAATTTATGGATGAATTCATGCATTTATATATCTATGAATGGTTTATGTATTGAATGGTCAAGTTATGTGTATACACTTATTTGCTTGTGAACTTATGCTTCTGAATGATCATCTATATGCCCCAACTTAGTCCTCTAGGTGTCATGGGACGTAAACCGGTAGGACGACCGAGATAGAAAGTATTGAGTTAATCTGGCCTTGTCTGTCTGAAGAGGATATATTCTTCAGACTCCTTGCTGTGCGACCAAGATGCCATTCCCAAACCCTTACCAATTTCATGATGAAGCTTAGGAAGGACAACGAGATTTAAGTCTCGAAAGGGAGGATCCTTTCATTTGGAAGGTGAGCAGAAAAGATCCATTCGGGAGGACCCATGTGACCACTACCTAGGAATCTTAGGCTAAGCCTAAGGGAGATAAATCCCTCTGGCTTTGGAGCTCCGAAAGTCTGTGAATTTAGAGTATTGTCGACCCCAATAGTAATAAACTAGTCAAAGGAAACTGAGAGCTTCAGTTACCGACATGTTGATTGGAAATGAATGGCTATCCTAATGGTTAGATGAACCTATCTTATTGACTAAACTGGAATCCAACTCCCTATTGCGAAGTAGTGCGAGCCACCGATAGAGAATGTTCAGAAGTTCCCTCATCCATTATATCCACACCAAGGTGACTTCAACGGATTACCGCTTCGGGAGAATGGAGATGCCATAGCATCAAACTCCCTGAACGTCGAAGTTACGAAGTGAAGGTGAGCCATAGATATATGGATCTACGTGGTCAGATCTAGCCGTGAGATCTGAGAGATGTTAGAAGGCTGTCAGTCTAGCATGACGTGAAAAGCCGACATCACCAGGGTGACGTGGACCACCGATTGATGTGCCACATGTCACTTGGATTTGTGTGTATCACATACCCTATAGATCCATTGGAACATGACACATGTTACCTTGACCCCTCCTACGTATCATTTCTTGGTACGTGCCCGTCTAGCCAAAGCGGTTGCTGAAGTGACTGGAACTCCGAGAATTCGGTACTCCAGAGGATTTGGGGTGTAGCGTTATAGAGAGACCCAAAAGGCCCAAAGGTTGAAACTGCGTGGCAATCTTACGAGACTTTTGGAGTTCGTAACTACGTAAGGTCTCGTGCGTAGGTAGTAAGGAGGTGTCAAAGAGCCGAAGTACCGAATTTCCTACTGGCCTGTGTGATAGATGCCTATGTGTTAGACAAAGAGTGAGTCGGGTCATGGGAGCGGATGGTGGATGGAATTCCACCATGGGTGAAGGAACTTGAAGACTGTACGTGTGAGGTGGATTCACATGGATACCACGTGGCCCTCAACCAATGAACGCCCAAAGAACATTGGGAAGCCTTGCAACCCAAAGCTCGGATTTGAGCCTGGTGGCAGTCATTTAGAACACCACAGGTTAGTGAAAGAGGATAAAGACCTCGGTCAGAGGATTTGAGATGCTAAGACGAAATTATGATGCCCCACCCCTAGGGAAGGAATTTAGGGGTCGGGTTTGTTACAAATTGGTATCAGAGCATGGTTACAACACTTGGCCTAAGCATGGGTAAGCGCATGGGCTGACATCCCATACCTGTTACATAAAATCTAAAATCCCAAAAAGCCTACAAAATGGGTGAGATCTTGCAATCTCCGCTTTAATTGGGCGCTTTGCCTGGGCGCTTCGTCTTCGACCAGCTTGTCGAAGTCTCGAAAATGGTCAAACACGACCAACGTTTCCTCAAAACCTTGTCAAGGGCTAACACGCCCCCAACACTCACCTGTGACTTGTCTCAAGTCACTCTGATATGGGAAATAGTGCTTCGAAGGCCTCGATCTTAGCTCGAGCTGCCTTGAATTGCTGCTTTGCCAAAGCCTCTTGCTCGAAAAACTCCTGGATTACTTTCTCCGTGACAGGCCCTTCCAGGCGCTGTTCTACTGTTGTGACCACCTGTTCCAACTGTGAGCCTTGTCCCTCGATCTCTTCAAAAAGTGTGCAGGCTTCATCTTACACCGGCTGGAGTCTTTGTTTCACCTCCATAACTCAGTTCTGGATGGCAGTGACTTGTTGTTGAACTACATGCTACTCCTGCGACTTTTTCATCTTCTCCACGACTGTAAGTAGCTTCAACTGCACTTTCACAATTGACGCTTGATGCTTCACCTCTTGGAGCCGTGCCTCCAATCTCCTCAGCTCCAGGTCTTATGCAAGGCGCTCATAGGTCTGTGCACTTCGGTCACTTAGTTTCTTGCATTCTGAGGCCAACACCCTGATTTTTTCTACTGTGCTCCCAAAATTTTCTTCCCTCTGATCTCGCACTTCTTGCGGAGTGCTCAACATTGCTTGAATTTCTAGCTCTGCTACTCTTGATTTAATCTATTGAATGGCCTCAATGATTTTCCCCACTTGGATCTCGACTGTCTCTTCTTCCATCTGTGCCAAGCCTGGTACAGAGCGAAGTGCTCTAGTTACTGCCTCTTTGACCGCAGTCTACTCTGCATGTAGCTGGTCATTCTCTTTCTGGATCTTCTCTTTGTCCTTTTCGAACTTCACTCGAAGGTCATATTTCTCTTGTTGTACAACCTACAATTTCTCTAAGACCTCCTCCTTTTGTTGCCTCAAGGCCTCGGTGGCCTGCTTCTTTTCTTCCTGGACTCGACGAAGTCGAGTCTCTATTGCATCTGATAATCTGCGTAGTTGGGTGGGCTCATCCCCCAATTCTACATTCTCTACTGAAGATAGCGTAGTAGACATTGTGCGAGTCAACTAGATAGCTTGTTGGATGTCTTTCAGTTCTTTCTCAATCCTGTCATACAATTTTTCTTTCTTCGCTTCATGTCTCTACATGATATCCTCTAAGACATCTTCTACAACTGTAATGATGAGATGGATATCATCCATTGTGAGTACATTATGCGACTGAGGCTTAGTGGCTCATGATTTCTTCCGCGTTGAGGGTTTCTGCGAAGAACCCTTCCTTTTATTTGACGTCTCAGCCTCTGTAAGGGGATCCTTCGATGATGTTACTTCACCCTCTTTGTGCTTGTCTTCTTCCCCTTCCTCCTATTGGTTTACTTCGTCGCCTCCTCCTTCTGCAAGTGAGTCAGACGCAGTTTCCTCTGATCTGTTGTTCTTCTCCTCACTGTTTATGTCCTGCACTTCCTCCTTTTTCTTCTTTCTCTTTGCGCTGCTTGGATCGTCATGCTTGGTCTGGGTGACTAAAGGGCTTTCGATGATGTCAGGGTCGGAGAGCTCTGTATGCTCGACTGGTACAAGGAATTTGGTGAGCCATTCCTTGGTTATCTCCTCCATGTCTTCATCGGTCAATTTATAGTAGGACGGTAGCTCCTCCTTGCTTTCGTCCCAGTGTGCAGTGATGTAAATGAAGTGTCTGTCTATGTGGAAATTCGCTAGTGGCCTGTATGTATGCAAGGTGTTCGGGGTCATTCAGGGGAATGATTTAATGTCACGCTTGAGCTGTAGGTAGTAAGCGTGGAACACCACATTTGATTTCCATTGCTTCACCATGTAACTTGTATACCACAAGGTGGTGAACCTCACGACCAATGGCTATGATGGCTCGACTTCCCATAATGTCGCTCCCTCCGACGTCTCCCAAGTGACAAATTCAATGAGAATCAATAACCAGCTGAAGTGAAATTCATAGCCTTGGTCCCGCGTTTCGCGACAGTCCTTCTTTAACTCATTGACGAGGTATCTCTCATAGTTCATATGCATTCCTTCGATGCACTTCCCTACAAGGTCGACTACGAATCCTGTTACTTGCGTAGGATGGTTCTTTCTAACGATCTTTCCCGCTATCAACTGACAAGATAGGCGCATTGCGCCATCCTGGATGGAGGCTACCTTGTAGCCTCACTTCCCTTTCTCCACATCGCCATATGCCTCCTTAATGCGCTGGGCCAAGGAGCGATCTGATGTCTTTCCTAGGTAGAATTGGTGAGGGTATAGTCCCTGCATGCTCAATCTTATGATTAGGTGGATCAACGTCGGATCCACAGTGATGTGCGTATCCAACCAAAGGTAACCTCCACGGTGGAACGATAAGAAGAGTTTAACTCACGCGTTAACCTCCTGATGTCTTCCGAAGTGGGGGATATTCATCATGTTCAAGATCATCGATCTCGCAATCTCCTTGATCCATGACTGGGGGACTATATTGGGCCTTTTCCTAGTCGTCTGCGTCAGTTAGTGATGCAGTGCGAGCATCACATAATTCTTCCTATCGCTGAAGTTGAAATCGCTTATCTTGAGAGTTGGGATTAGTCCCAACTACGGTTCGACTGCACATATCCCCCTTTGGGAGGTACGCAGTAATCAATGTATACTCGAAATCACGCAGGACACTGTCACGACTAGCTGCACCAGCCAAGGGTGGGATGTAGTCGGGCAAGACCGACGAGATCTTCTTTGCATTCGCCAAATTGTCGCAATGCTTTATTCTTTTCTCTGTCGCATTTTGGGATGGCACATATCGACGTCCATTCGAGGGGGATGCTTGCAATCCGCTCGTCGATGATTCCTGTATACCTGCAGACATGACTTTCTCAGCCATAAGGTCGATCAAGATCTCTTCTACAAATTTCTCTACTACGCTAAGGTCGCCCGACATGCACACTCGTAATCAAAGAGCTTCGGTAGGTGAATCGATGAGGTAATCAGATGGATGGCGAGGTCTATCAAGTAAAACACGATACAATGGGTTTGCAGTTAGCCCGGGTAATCAAAAGTGGAAAAAAGTGGTCCCAACGCAACGTCTGACGGGTTAAGTAAGCAATGTCGTAACAGATTCCTCCAATGGACAAGAATGCCTCAATCAATACGATTCCATCCGTTATAGCGCGGTCTCAACGGTTCTAGCTGTTCCAGAGCATCGTTCTAACGGTCGGGGCGCCTCCAACGGTCATATAGCTTCATCATGGTGAGGTGCCATTCTGCGTCATTTTTCAATTTCGACGATGTTCAAGTTTTGCAAGCCTGCCTTCTGCGAAGTCTTCCCTGGAACTTCTTGCAGTTTTTCTAGTTTTTCTTTCTTCTTACTGAGCATTCTGGATTTTTTCCTCGTGATTTGAGTCTATGGATTCCTCTTTCCATTCTCATTCTTATTTTCTCTTAGCGTAGTAACTGCGCATTAATGAGGGTCTTTCAAAGGGTTCGAGTGTAATACTTCTTCCCTTACTACTTCTGGGGTAGGTGCTCTTCTCTCCTAAATGGACAGGTTTTTCAAGTATTCTTGCGTTCTTTCAACTTCAATAGCTAAGTCTTGGGCCCTCAGTTGCTTCGATTTATTCCCTTGTTCTTCTATTAATCGCGCTATTTTCCTAGTCATGAAGTCCCTTAATTTATGTTTTTTCTATTTTGTGGCTTCTTCCTCCACTTTTCTTCGGATCTGATCTTTCTCAATCCAGGTCTTTCCTAACAAAAGTGAAAAAAGGCGTTGTTCTCAACAAAATTAATGACTTCAAATTCTTCTTCAATCGATGCTCCATGAGAAATCATAGGTATATTGGTAACTCTACCACATAGGGCTATCATCTTTCCTTTAAACAATCCTATCCTTCCCAATGAAGAAATCATAGGAGGTTTTCCCAAAATTTCCCAAGTGCTTTCTGGCATAAGATTCACATGTGTTTCCTCATCTAATACACAGTCTATGTGGAAGTCTCCTATTCTTGTTTCTATGAATTTCTTTTCTTTTAAGATCTCTGGTAGACTGATGTCTCTGTGATCATTCAATGTTTCTTTCAGCTGTAATAACATAGATTCTGATTCTTTCTAGTTTTCTAACACATCCTTAGTTTCTTGACCTTCTTCATGGTTTTCTTGTCTCATGTTCATCTTTTCAACTTTAGCAATCATTCTAGGGCAATCCAAAACCTCATGACCAACAACTTTACAACAAATACAAATAGGACCTATACCAGGGCATTCCTTAGAAAGATGTCCCGATCTTCTGCAGTTATAACATAGTGTCAATCCTCTCTTTATTTTAAATGATCCCCAAACTTTTCTGTACTGTGCACTAGGATCACAGTGATGGACCTGCAATCTACAAACATTCTTTCTAGGGTCCTACATCCACTTGTTAGTCCAAAAATTATTTCTATGCATAGGAATAACATATCTTTCACTATCTCTATCAAATTTATTCATATCCAATTTTCTTTCTTCTAGATGTGCTCTAGTTTTCAGACTAGGACAAAATCTGTCAAACATACCTAGATTCATATTTCCGAAGCAAAAATTTCCACTTATCTTACCTTTACTAGAGCACAAAGCTTTAATATCTTACCTCTTTTCTTCAGATCGAACTTCTCTTTTTAGCATAGAGCTTCGCAAGTCAAGTAGAATACTGCACACTACAACAACAGATCTACACATAGAGATTTTTGTTTTCTTCAGTTCCCAGCAATCACAGTTTCAGGTCCCAACAACAGAACCATTTGTTGGCACAGGGGTAGACCCAGGGTTCAACGCTTCAACATATTACCAACAAAACCCTAACTACCAGCCCTTTCGACAACACCTGTGAAGAAGATGAAGTCTCACCCGAGGTAGAGGCAAGGGGGTTGCATGACTTAGGTGTCTACAACCTAGCTGGGACACAGATCTATGATCACAACACTTAATAGAGCACTTAGCCAACGATATGTAGTAAGTCACAATTCTTATTCACATCGTAGATTAACCCTAATTAAAAATCAACACAGTAGTAATCAAGATTAAGTACATCTAATCATTTAGCACATAGAATCAGAGTAGATCTAGCATTCATTCACATCATAAACATTAAGCATCCATGGATCTATCTATCATACATAAAGAATAATGTACTAAGAAAATAGAGACATAAATAACATGAACAAAATTGCACAAAGCACATCAACACAAGATATATGTGTTTCACCCCAGTGTGGGGCTACGTACACCAAATCTTCTTCTTTATTAGTCTCTTCCAATATTCTTACGTGAACCAAGCCGCAGATCCAAATCTACAAGGGACAAGAGATCTGCACGCACCTCGCCAGATCCTCCTTCCCCAAATTAAATCAAAGCACAAAGCCATACACAGTCTGTCTGCACCAAGCACTTACAAAAACACTTACACTTAGCTCTGCAAGCCTTAACTCATTCGTGCACAAAGCCAACTAGCCATGCACTAAGCTGAACAATGACTAGTAACTTACCACTACTACTTACATCGCTTAGTTACTTATTTATATATTAAAAAAGGGGCCTAAGCATGGGTAAACCCATGGGCCGACATCCCATACCCGTTACATAAACCCTAAAAGCCCAAAAAGATCACAAAATGGGTGAGATCTTGCGATCTCCGCTTCGCCTAGGTGCTGTGTCTTCGACCAGCCTGTCGAAGTCCCAAAAATGGTCAAACATGACCAATGTTTCCTCAAAACCTGGCCAACGACCAACACTAAACTTTTACTACATAAAATAATGAAACTTTCTACTGTGTGTGTGTGTATTTAAGAAATATGAACTGTGTGTTGTTCATACGCTAATAGACTGTTGGCTAACAGTAAGTGTTTTGTCGGCACTCAAGAGTCAGTGAGTCACGGGAAAACTACAAGTATAAAGGATGGTGATGCGCTATGAAGTGGGGGATGTATCCCACAATAGAGACAAATAATTTGACGGAAGGAGGGCGGTGGAAACCCCTCCGAATCTGGTTGAAACTGTAAGAAGCCTCATGGCCGAATTACAGAGTTGCAAGGTTGAAAACGAGAGATTGATAAATACGTAAGAAAAACAAACGAAAATTAATGCAGTCTTGCTGTAGATCTTATCCGATATATAGAGGTAACTGCCACATGGACACACAACCTGTCATGTGGACCGATGACATAGAAGAGAAGTCAAAGTCCACCTGAGATACGAAGATGCGGTCCCATAAATGTCCACACTAGAAGGAGTACCTCGAGGAAGGCCCAACCTGGAGGCATGGGAAACTCATCGGGGGAGTCCTCTAGAGAGGAAACTGACAACTACGAGGGATCATATAGTAGCAAGACTAGCTCACATTCTCAAAGGAAAGAAAAGAAGCGAAAGCATTCCAAAAGCTGTGATCCTGAAGAATTCAAGAAAGAAAAAGATGCCCTTTCTCGATGGAGAGATTAAGAAAGAGGAAGAGGTCGAAGCTGGGTTGCTTGGTTTAAAGAAGTACTTCAGAGTCCATGACTACTCTGAAAACTTGAAGGCTCGAATAACCATCTTCAACCTGAATGGAAAGGCTTCCATTTGGTGGGAAGACCTTAGGAATGTGAAAGGAATCCATGATAAGGAGTTGTCATGGAAAAAAATTGAGAAATACTTCAAGAAGAAGTATCTGTCAGAGAAATACTTTGATGGGAAGAATAAGGAGTTCCATGAACTCATGCTGGGACAACTCACCATAAAGGAATATATCAATAAAATCCTTGAGCTGATAATGTATGTACCATACATAACGGATGAAAAGGTAAAAGTGCAACGATTTATTAGTGGTTTACCTCAGTCCTACTAGGACAATAATGAGTTTGACTGGGGTTACACTTTTGTCTGAAGAATGCTGCGGGGTTACACTTTTTTCCAAACTTTTTTTTTTTTTTTTACAACTGCGGGGTTACACTTTGGTCTGAAGAATGCTGCAGTGCTAAAATCCCCAAATTCCGAACCAAAGAGTATTTACTTAGCAACCCGAACATAGATGCGTGTCAATAGATCTCGCTGGTTTAATCTGTTTATGTTGTTGTTTATGTTCCCCAAGGGTTAGGTATTCAAGGGTTCTACAGACAAGGGTTTTCCCTGTGCTATAGCTCTCTGATATATGTGCGGGGTCCAACAATAGTACTCGACCCAATATCTCAGGGCACTAACTAAGGAGGATAGACCGTACCCTTAGCC
>SNQJ01S0086246.1:5755-37927 GCA_010110895.2 Picea sitchensis | reverse complement strand
TCAGGAAGGACAACGATATTTAAGTCTCGAAAGGGAGGATCCTTTCATTTGGAAGATGAGCAAACAAGATCCGTTCGAGAGGATCCATGTGACCACTACCTAAGAACCTTAGGCTAAGACTAAGGGAGCTAAATCCCTATGGCTTCAGAGCTACGGAAGTCTAGGAATTTGGAGTATTGTCGACCCCACTAGTAAAAAACTTGTCGAAGGAAACTTGGAGCTTCAGTTACCGACAAGTTGATTGAAAACATATGGCTGTCCTAATGGTTAGATGAATCTGTCTTACCGACTAAACTAGGATCCAACTCCCTATCATGAAGTAGCGCGATTCACCTATAGAGAATGTTCAAAGGTTCCCTCAACCGTTAGATTGACACCGAGGTGACTTCGACAGAGTACTGCTTTAGGAGAATGGAGATGCCATAACATCAAACTCCACGAATGCCAAAGTTACGAAGTGAAGGTGAGCCATAGATCTTTGGATCTACATGGTTGAATCTCAACTGTGAGATCTGAGAGATGTTAGAAGGTTGTCAATCTGGTGTGATGTGGTAATTTGACGTCACCAGGGTGACATGGACCACCGATCGATGTGCCACGTGTCACTTGGATTTGTGTGTATCACATACCCTATAGATCCATTGGAACGTGACACGTGTCACCCTGATCCCTCCTACGTGTTAGTTCTTGGTACGTGCTCGTCTAGCCAAAGTGACTGGTGAAGTGACCAGAACTCTAGGAGTTCGGGAGTTTAGTACTCCGAAGGATTCGGGGTGTAGCGTTATAGAGAGATCCAAAAGGCCTGAAGGTCGGAACCGCGTGGAAAGCTTACGAGACTTTGAGAGTTTAGAACTCCAGAAGGTCTCGTGTGTAGGCAGTAAGAAGGTTCTGAAGTATTGAATTTCCTGTTGGCTTGCATGATAGACGCCTGCGTGTTAGATGAAGAGTGAGTCCGGTCGTGGGAACGGACGGTGGATGGACTTCCACCATGGGTGAAGGAACTTGGAGACCGTACGTGTGAGGTGGATTCACATGGATGCCATGTGGCCCTCAACCAATGAATGCCCGAAGAACATTGGGAAGCCATAAATTGCAGCCCAAATCTCGGATTGGAGCTCGGTGGCAGTCCTTTAGAACACTATGGATTAGTGGAAGAGGATAAAGACCTCGGTTAGAGGATTTGAGATATTAAGGAAAATGAAATTATGATGCCCCACCCCTAGGGAAGGCATTTAGGGGTCGAGTGTGTTACAAAACATCACACACCCCTTTACATATTTAGTTACAGTTGCTTTCAGCTGAGGCAAGTAACAAAATCTCTGCAGATGAGCCATAGTTTTTCCTACCCCAAAATTCCCAGACACAAGAGAAGTGTGAGCTTATCGTATTACATGGACTCGTTCACTTGTAGGAATACATAGCTTTCCAAGATGGTAGAGTAGTTTTCCCTCGAGACAATAGTTCTCTACCTGTGCACAACGAGTTAGCTTCTCATATACTTATTTAAAATATTCACCAATGGCATATTGTTCCACATATCTATCATGAGATAAAAAAAACAGTCTTCAAAATAATAGAAGCAACAATAGGAGGTCTAGAAAGCATATCAACTACCTTGTTACTCGTACCCTTTTTGTACTTGATTACCAAATGAAATTGTTGTAGGAAACCCATCCATATTTAATGTCGAGATTGTTGCAGTTTGGTTTGTGCTTCAAGATACTGTAAGGGTTGATGATCTGTATGTATGATTGTTTCCTTTCCTAACAAGTAGTGCTTCCATTTCTTTACTATTTGAAATAATGCATACAACTCTTTATCATATGTAGGATAGTTAACAACAACTTGTTTAAAATTTCTAGAGTGGTAACATATAGGCTTACAATATGTTCTTCACTGAAAAGTGTTCTTCACACTGGTTAAGGCATGCAAAGGAGCTGCTATAAAGGAGAATTTTGAAATGAATCTCCTCCATTACTGGATTGCACCTAAGAAGCTCTATATTTCGGTTACATTTTCGGGCTCATGCCAATTTACAATTACATCATTCTTGGAAGGATCAATTTTCAATTGTCCTCTTCCTACAATATGACCTAAGTACAGAAGTGAAATCTTACCAAATTCACATTTGGACAATTTTACATACAAATTTTTCCTTTGCAAAGTATCCAATACTTTCTTTAAATGCCTTACATGCTCATCCTAAGTCCTGCTAAATGTAAGAATGTCGTCTAAATATACAATCACAAAATAATCTAGATATGGAATGAATACATCATTCATCACACGCATGAAAGTTGTTGGAGCATTACAAATCCCAAACGACATAATTAACCACTCAAACAATGCATGTTTGGTTTTAAAGGAAGTTTTCCATGCATCCTGTTCTGCAACCCTGAGCTGATGGTATCCACTGCGCAAATCCAACTTAGTGAAATAAACAAAATTGTTTAACTGATCAAGTAAATCATCTATACGAGGAAGATAGTATCGATTTTTCACCGTGATTTTATTTAAGGCCCGATAATTGACACACATTCGTGATGTGCCATATTTCTTTGGCATCACCAGGATCGAAGAACCACAAGGAGATGAGCTGGGCTTGATGACCCCTTGATCCAATAAGACTTGTACTTGCCTCTTGATCTCTGTCATTTCTACAACTGACATCCTGTACATGCCCACATTAGGAAGAGGAGAATCCCATTGAAGATGCATTTCATGTTGGATTTCCCTTTTAGGGGGTAATCCATCTGGTTCCTGGAAAATGTCATCATACTTAGAAACAATATCAATTAGTTCTTTCTTATGAGAGGGATCACATCCTTGGAAAGCATCGGATGTTTCGACATCTTTCTCCCTTACGACCATGAGTACATATCTTTTATTGGTGTTTATGAGTCTCTTCATTTTTCCTGCACTAACAAGTGTTGTGTTTACCCTCATGATGTGGGCTCTAAAAATATATTCCACTCACCCATTAGTAAGGTGATATTTGTTCTCATGACGAAAGAAGAATGTTTTTCTATCATAACGATAAGGACTCCCCAACACCCCAACACTATGCCACATATATCAAGTGATACAACATCCAAATCCACTTCATCAATCAACTTTGAAGCAATAGAAAATCTAACCCTACATTGCTTGGTGACATTAAGTTTTTCTTTATCACATACTCAACCAAGAGGATAAGGATTTGGATGTGGTTTAGTTTCAAGACCCATCTTTTTGAGAAGTGCTTCAGATATCAAGTTTACTTGGGAACCTGGATCAAATCATGTATCTATCTTAGTGTGTTTAGATACAACTCTTATATGAAATAATTCATTCCTCTTTCTTTCATCATCATGAGATTCATTATTGGAATTTGAACTAGCATGAAGGGAATATTTACCTTGTACTCCAACCGCTATGATCTTTCCTTCGTCTCCTGAATCGGAACCAAGATCTTGTTGCAATGTAGCAACGGTCTTTGTCTTCCCCTTTCCACCAAACTGTTTCGGTCTTTGCTCTGGATGTAGTTTCCAACAATGTTCATCATCGTGACCACTTTTCTTGCAATGAGTGCAAGATGGTTTTCCTTCTTCTCTCTTTATAGTGGCGATCTTCTTGTCCTTCCTTTTAAACTTGTTAAAGTGCTTATGTGGGAAATTGCAAGGTTTCTTTGTGGGATATTCTTGAACATGCTTTCCCCTGTTCTCAAGGTGAGTGGCTTACACACAAACTTTGTCAAGACTGGTGGGGTTAAACAAGAGAAAAGTATGATGAATATAACTATGAGTTGCAACAATATACTTCATTAAGGTTTCACAAGGATCTAAAGGAATGTTTAATGCAAGATATTTCTTCATAAATTCTTTCGTGAAACTTTGTAGAGTTTGACCTTTACTTTGTCTTAAAGTTTTCCATTCTATCATCTCTTTATGTAAATAACCCAATGCATAAAATTGCTTCCTTATCGTTGATTTAAATTCTGACCATGAGGAAAGAAGATTACCACACTTACTTCTGTCCTAAAGTTTTCTCTTCCACCTTATGAGAGCGGTGCCTTCCAACCGAAGAGAAGCCAATTTCACTTTAAGTTCCTCTTCATCAATTTGTTGAACATGACAATATACTTCAACCTGCCAGATCCAATTATCTAGCTTTTCAGGATTATCATCTCCATTAAACATAGGTAAAGAAAATTTTACATCAAGCTTTAATAATGGTTTCTTAAAAGACTCTTTATGTCTAGAATGATGAGAATGATGAGAATGCTCAGAGGAAGAAGAGCTAGAACTTGATGGTGAAGATGGAGGCTCAGGAAGGTCTCCTCCAACCCCTTGATTTACCGAAGCATCATCATCGGCTTGTGCTTCCTTTTTCTTCCCTTTCTTATTCATCCTCTTCTCGTAGTCTCCATACATTCGCTCGACCAATTCTGACATGTGATAAAACACCATATGGAATTTTTTCTCCTGTTCATCACGCTTGTCCTCTTCTGCCATTTTCTTCCTTCGGGATGTACGACCAAATTCAGGATTGAAAGTATTAAGAGTTCCTTCACCCTTCTTATGCTTGGCCCTAGTAAGCATTCACACTCAACAATTCAAGTCAAAGATGTCTGCTCTGATACCAACATGATCCAGGATCTTTTCATTGAAGTGACTTATAAATAATTGTATTAAATGATCATAAATTAAAGTGCACTATAAAGAAGGAAAAGCTCAATAATGAAGAGATATAAGCATCAAATATGAACACAAAAAAGTGATAACGGAGTTTGTCCTTGGTGGAATACATCTCCGGGTCCCGCTGTCAAATGGGTAGGCCTTTTTATTAATTCAACAAAAGAATTTGGCAAAATACATAATATACCTCATTCTGGAATTAAGCTTCAGAATATTTTCTTAGATCGGAAAACAAACAACACCATTGAATTCGTGGCGTCGAATTACCCAAAAATAACTGTCTCCATGCCTCAATTCGACTCTGGCACTCCCAGGCCCTTGAGAAATCCGTCTCAGTTTCTGTGCCTGCTCCCTACAATTAATTCTCTGTATTGCATCTCAAAATCTGTGCCTAGTTGTATTGTTGAGTGCCCTCTTCCCTATCCGTGGGAAGACTCAACATTTAAGAAAAAAAGTGGGGCAGAATAACAAACAAATTCCATTGGCCCAACGGTGGTGGATGCTATTGTAAGGCATTGGATAGGGGGAGGTCCCAGAGTCGAGCTTGCGAGCCTCCCCTTTTTGGTTATTGGTATAAAAATATACATATATATGGATTGGAACTTCACCAAGTTTGGAGCGTTGTTTAGATTCGTTGGATTTTTACTTTTGGCCACCAGATTTGGCAGGCCCCTTTTTTTATTTTTTAAATTCGGTTTCGGGCTCTCATTGGGCATTTTCCCACTGCCACGTGGCAACCCATGACTGGGCCACGTGGCAGACAACCATTATCCCACACTAACCACTTTCAAAGTCACCTGCAACATCACCCTACCATGTCATATTTCCACATCACTTGCCATGTCCTATACGGTCTGCCACTTGGCTATACGGATTGCCACATGGCACTTCCTCATTGGTCCACAGATTGACCCAAAAATGCTGAAAATGAGTGACACGTAACAGCCTCTGGTGCTGCCACATCACCATGCTGAATTTAGCATGACATGTGTCACTCTCTGCATGTGCCACATACATTGTACAGATGTTGACGTCATTCGTACTGATGTTGACGTCAACAATACAGATGTTGACTCATCCCTGCTGACTGGGCTAGGTTGACCAAAACTTTGACTACAAATATCTTTTGATTCATAACTCTGTTTGATGAGCCGTTTATGCCGTTGGAAAGCTTGCGATGCGCTCTTCGTGATGATGCCAATTTCATTGAGTTTTGATGACTTTGAATTTTTCCCTTTCTCTATCTACTGAGGCCATTCTGAGCTTTCTAGGTAGCTTCTACTAATTCTGAGTTGTCCTTAGTCTTCTCTCGATCATTTTTGGATCACAAAGCCAAAAAAACACATTTTTCCACATATACATGCCCTATCAGTTATACAACAAGCGTATACACATGTTTTTCTACTACAACTCGTGTACATCAGGTTTGGTGCTCAAAATTAAAAATTATGTCAGGTTTCCATGCCATATCACGAGATCCATGATCCTTGACCTTCCATATACTGGAAATGCTTATACTTGGCCCTTCATTTCCGTTTGAAGGCTATAAATGGAGCCATATCCAAGCCTTAAGGAGATTCAACAATTCAATTTGGAGAGCAAAGACACTCTAGAGAAATTTCACTTCATATTGAGTCTACATCCCTTTGTCCTTGAAAGACTGAACTCCTTGTTCAACCCCCAAGCTCTTGCTTCTTTGTGATGGAGAACCTCATTGACTCCTTTATATGAGATTTCATTTGGTGGAGGATTGAAGTGGTGGAGGCCCAGATGGAGGGACTTAGTTTCTCAGTTCCGATATGTTTTGTTACAAAAATTTGTCACCTATATTCTTCTGCTAATTTTTTTAATAGAAATACTCTTTTCTCTTCCAATTGATATCTTGCAAATATTTGAATTATTATTCCATGGGTGTATTTTTCATGTATGTTAGTGGATTATGATAATATATATGCTAACATTATATGTTATCACCATATGCTTGCGTATCTTGGTTGTTGAGGACAATTTGCAGTTATAAAGCTTTGAGTTACGTGCTCAACGATGGTCTTCATCGAATGTCTGGACGAGGTAGGCTCTTGGCCTTGTCTTGTTAGCATTTCATTTATATAGCATACTTGGGATTAGAGTTGATTTCTACGTTTCATTCTGTCTATTGTGGTTTACCCCGTGCCATAGAGAGATTTTCCTCTTAACATCCTATCTCATAGAAATAAGGACAGAGAAAAGAGAGCCAACCTAAAGACAATTAGTCCAAGCCACAAGTAAAAAAGGGTAATGGGAAGTTGAAGAAGGACAGTAGAAAGTGGTGTGAGTTCCACAAAATCCACTGGCACAACACTAATGAATGTGGCTTGAAACAATCATTGTTGGCCAAGCTTAAAGAAAAATAAGCGGACTCTAGCTCAGACTCTGATTCATATTAGGGTAAGGAAAAGTGAATAATTGATGTAGAACCCATTGTTACCATCACAACCGCACATATCCAACCAAAAGAGTAAGAGGAGATGGATGATGGGGATATCCTCTTCCATTCATAGATGTGGGTGAAGGTGATTCCACCACATTTCATTGTTGACAGTGGTAGTCAAAAGAACCTAATCTTAGTTGAGGTCATCAATAGATTGAAGTTGCTAACAATGTCACACCCCCAACCATTTTGAGGCCTTAAACGATGTGTTTTATCCATTCGGGGTCCTAGGCTGGCCATGGCCTGCCCAAGCCTACCAAAAAATGTACTTCTTAGTTAGATCTTTCCAATGAGCTATTGTGCGCCCCAAATGAATATTGTAAGCAAAAGTTGCACCCTGGGGAAGTAGACATTTCAACTAGCCACATTGGGGCCAATAATCCTCATGGCGCTTTGTCTACTGGGGTTAGGGTTTTGGATATTTAGGGTTGTTTACCCTTAGTGTTTATTACTTTATGTTAAAATGACATTTTGGTCCTCTTGTAATGTCTTCTCATGAATGAGCATAGCTGAAACCTCTCTCTTCAAAGATAAGCTACCACCATTCTAGCTAGCTTTTATTGCTTTGCATTTTACAATATTTTCCTATTAAGTTCATTAATAGAACTTGAGTTTCACTATATTACTGTTTTCTCTACAATATTTATGTGTGTGTGTTTCCATTCATATTCCTAACTTTCATTTCATCTTTATACAACCTAGATCAGTGGTATCAAAGCAATATGTTCTTTGTTGTTTCTCGATGCATGTCCTCAATGAGGTCAGAGTATCTCGGTGCATGTCCAACATCAAAACAATTAGTCCAAGCCATAGGCAAAGAAGGGTAATGGGAAGTGGAAGAAGGAAACTATAAAGTGGTGTGAGTTCCACAAAATCCACTTTCACAACACTAATGAATGTTTCTCCAAACAATTGCAAACCAAGCTTAAAGAAAAAAGTGTATTCTGATAAGGGAAGGTGAATCATTGACGTAGAACCTAGTTCTATCATCGTAACCACAAAGATACAACCAGAAGAGTCAAAGGAGATGGAGGAGGGGGAGCACTTCTTCCATTCACAGATGTGAGTGAAGGGGACTCCACTACATTTCATTGTTGACAACTATAGCCAAAAGAACCTCATCACAACCGAGGTCATAAATAGATTGAAGCTATTGACAATGCCACACCGCCAATCATGTTGAGGCCTTAAATCATGATTTTTGGCCATTTGGGGGCCTGAGGTGGCCATGGCCTTCTTAGGCCTGCCAACAATTGTACTTTTTTGTTATATCTTTCCAACGAGTTATTGTGCACCCCAAATGGATATTGTATGAAAAAGTTGCACTCTTGGGAGGTTGATGTTTCAACTAGCCATCTTTGGGCCCACAATCCTTTTTTAATTTCATATCCCAGGGTTAAGGTTTTGGATATTTAGTGATTTTTCCCCTTAGGGTTTAGTACTTTATTTTTGTTACCCCCTATCACCTAGGGGTAACTATGGGAGATCATGTCTCATGGTCCACATTGCATAAAGTGATCCCAAAGATTATTATCAACATTCTCCATAAACAACAACCCCTCAGATGCCTTCACCCTCATCATTGCTAAGATTAGTCACTTGATCAACATGCTTTATCTAATGATGGTGGTCTAACACACATGAGGTACACTAGTGATTGTTTCATATAAAAGTGTTACAATTAATGCATTAGGCATTTGAGTGAGGATTATGGTTTGAATTTAGATAATGGATTATGATGCTTGGAAGTTGTGATTTTTTAGTTCTTTCACCTTGGTGGACATCATATATCCTAGTGCATGTTGTCACTCTCGGGGAACATGGGTACTACTAGGAGGCCTTGATAGGGGTACTGTACCATTCCCTTCCATACTTAACACATTCCATCTATTTTCCTTCTATTGTCCTATCTTATGGAAATGGGTGTTACATGTATCCCAAAAAGGTATGTGCCTTGACCCTCCTATGAGAAGAAGGGGATATAATTCCTAAGGTTGATGCACCTGGTAAAAAGAATAAAAAGTGCATGATATAAAAATGAAATAATGGGTTGAAAAATGACAAATTGAAAGCCAAAATTCAACTTGTTCTCCGTCCCCTTTCTATGAGGCGATCGCCCCAAGTCCTAATGCACATAATGCATATAAAATTAAAAGGACCTAATCCCAACAAAAATAAATGCATGAACCTGAAAGGGGGAATTTCAAAGAAATAAATGAATATCAAAAGGCAATAAGGGGTTTGGAATACACACACTGTTGAGGAAAGGGTAACTCAAGAACCAAGCACTCCCTCTACAAAGGCGCTCATGGATATGAACCCACATGTGGCCTTGCATGTTAATGACAAAATGACCATGAAGTAAACCCCATATCACCTCATTCACTTATACTTACACTTTGAAGGGTTTCTTGGGAACTTCTACTCTAGTTGGGTACTGCCACACCTAATAGGATCTTGTGATGGTCCTCCCATACCTAAACTTGGAAAACTGCATAATTTCTTGATCTAGTGTGAAGTTTGAAGAGGATATTGAATGTGAATTGCTTATGTGGCTCTTGTATTAGGCCATGACTTACTTTGAATGACTCTAATGACTCTTTTATCTTATAATGGTTGGTCTTACTTGATTATGAGAACCTTGCTTGATGATGGAAGTTTCATGATGACATCATGCATTGTATGGAGGAAATTTCACCTTTGATGATGAGTGTCGTGTCATGTGATGACTTGACATGCTCCTTGATACCATACAAAACCTCCTAGACCCTTGATGTTGTAGAATTGATCTAGGGTATTACAAGTATTTCTTGAGATGTCATCCAGAGGCCGGGAAACCCTAGTCTTGGATGTTACACCCCTAAGGATGTTGTGGTTTGATTTGATGATGATACACTTGATGAGAATTTTAAACCCCTTTGAATGGATGATGGAGCCCTTCTCATGCATAACACTGGAATTTTGACCTAGGACGTTGTAGATATAGAGGATGATGTCATTCTTTGGGTGATTTGATATTAGCTTGAGGCAACCTAGCATTTATGATGACGAGTTGGCACATGTTGATGAGGAGATATTACCTCCTTGGTGAGGAGGCATGGCCTTTGAGATATTTTTCACCTTTTCAGGAGAGATGTGGCCTTTGTAGGCTCTTGTACCGATTTAGAGGATGATGTCACCTTCCTTAGAGACTCTCACACCTACACATGTGACCTTTTAGGGAGATGTTTTGATATTTTAACACTATATCTTTATGTTGGATGTTAATTTAGAGCTCGACTCGAGACATCTCCACCTTGTTGTCAGAATATAGAAGATGGTGTGCTCATTTTACCATTGACGATACCTTCGTCACCCAACCATAGGCCGAAGCCTCCCTCCGAGCACCTTAACCTTGACTGAGAATTCCTCCGGAAGCAAACCCTAGGCTAGATAGCCAAACAAAGAGTAGCGCATCAATCCCTAAGGATAGTGCATAAAAAATGACTGATCAGATGTTCCAAACCCTAGCCAAGAGATATCCAAGCCAATACTGGAACTAGCTGCTGCTGCAGCTGCACCTGCAACCCTCCTCCAAACTTGCGCACCAGACTACAACTGCAGTGTGCACCAACTGGGAAACCGCAATTCTGATATGCTGTCAAATGAGAACTGGCACCCTGTATTTATAGTAATCCTACCAGTTTTTTGGGGCCAACTTCTCCTTCTGGGTATGTGTCTGTTCAATATATTATTATTAATTCTGGCCGACTTCTTCTCTTGGAGGCTAATAGCCTAATATAAATTATCTTCTTGAGATGACAAGGCTTCTAGGGTTATTAGCCAATTCATTAGGGTTTCTCTTGCTTCCCGGAGTCTTCTATTCTCGTCAAGTTCACATGTGGGGGTAAATACCTCCCGCAACTACCATAATATTAACACTCCATCCTAGATAGAGAGGTATTTACAGGTAATGGTCTTGAGCACAAAACATACCATTTACCCGGTAGCATCAATATAGTCATCTAGACTATTTCATGACTAGATCATGAGCATCACCATCACCATCAACTGCATCATCTCTTGAAACCATACTTCATCTGAGTAGTTAGATATGATGTTGGATAGTCCCACTCTCACCATGAGTGATACAAGGTAAAATCCTACGAGCTGTTTTCCGTACGGAAAATCTCATTCATCATTCATACGAATGATCATCATCTCCAATAATGTGATAGTCTTCAGGAAATTAGAACAAGGATAGAACACACACATGAACATTCATGGTAGTACATAACTACAATCGATTGGTTCACTACCATCAAGTAACACAAAATTACTTGATCAACAATGTATGGTTGCGAGCGGTGAAACATATTCACCACAATAGTCCTCATCTACTATCATATAGTCTTCACAACAAACATCGAGAGAGCATCTGCATAGAAACAATGTTATGATAAAAGCGTATCATCTGGGCCAATCTTTCCGCGTCTGTGAGATGCGAAAGAATATGCATACCCGCGGTAAAGTTTCATGCATAGAAACAATGTTATGATAAAAGCTGAATCATCTAGGCCAATATTACACTCCCGTGTGAGATGCGAAGAATATGCGCCCTATTATAGAACATCAATAATAATCATCACAGGCCAATATTTCTCACATGCGTGAGATGCGAAAAATGTCGCCCTCAATATAGGAAGAATATCAATAATGGGCTATCAACCCCATTCTTCTCAACCAAGGAAGGATTGTTTCTGATTTATGAACCTAGACCATTTCCACCACAGGCCATTCTTGCGACTAAACAAAAGGTGTAACCTGGAGAGAATGAGTCTTGCCCTCGAGAAATGTTTGGACCATTTCCTTACTGGGGCATTTCCTCAGACACTAAACAAAGGTGTACGGAGAATGAGTTTTCCCTAAGGAATGACGGTCCTGGACATTTCCCACCACGGGCCATTCTTCCGACACTAAACAAAGTGTAACTTTGAGATAATGAGTCTGCCCTCGGGAATAACTGTCCCTGATTGCTAAACCTAAATTTCTCCCCACTAAGGCCCGTGTAGGCAGCTAAACAAGTGTAACCTAGAAGAATGAGTCTGCCCTCGAGGGAATAGCTGTCGGGACCATTCACCTAACGGAGCCATTCCTCCGACACTAAAGTGTACCACCCGGAGAATGTGTAACCCTCGAGGATATGCATCACCGCATCCAACCTCCAAAAGCGGACTGATTCTTTGAGCTTCTCTGTATGAACCGAAGAATGACTACCGTGAGACAAAACCATTCTACTTGACCACTACCAAGAGTGACCATCAAGAAGAGAAACTATCATAGACCATTCCCCATGTTAAACACAATAGGAAGTCACTATCTATGATACATAAAAAATATGGACCATTTCCCATGTAACCACAATGGGAAGTCATTGTCCTTTTAGAAATCTCAATCCACTTTCGAGCAGGAAAAGCATCACGTCCAATTTGGACTATTTTCAATTACAAAGATAAATAATGTTTTCAATGCTCCCTCCCTAGCTGGAGAGTTATTTCAATTATAAAAATAAATGTTTGCATACCTTATTCTAGCTTGGAGAGTCTTCCTTCTAGCTAAGAGAGTTATTTCCATGAGCTCTAGATTGAGTATGCAGGTCCTTTCGTCTTGGAGGCTTTACCAAAATGTATGTATCTACTCATCTGGCGGGAATATGTATTGGAGAATCACTTTCTCCTTTTGGACTCATCATGGATAATGTAAAGCTCGTACTGTAGTCACGGAATGTGAAGGATTCTTGTAGATGTGAACAATGGGGTATATCATAGTTGGATGACTGGAACATATCCATGTGGTGCCTTACGTCATCCGCGAGATGCGATCTACGAGGAGTAGTCATAGTGATGTTATAGGAAATATTCACCGTGCCTGGCATTGCTGGGAGGTTCTCCACCAAGTTGTCTTCTTCTTATCGCATACATGAGTATCTTTTGGTATGCCTCAAAGTCTTGAGATTGCTTTCATCATCTTTATCATTTCTTCTAGAACATTATTTTCATTCATCGATGTAGAATTCTGACTCATGGATATTTAGGATAATATAATGACTTATATAGATATAAGTCATTATATGCTTTATAACAATCAATCATCATAGTCTCCTCCTCCATATGAGAGAACCTTTGGTTTACCGGATCTCACAATACTTTCATTCATAAGTCTTTAGGTACCGTGTTCTTTATTCATGACTTTCGGGTTCTTAGCAGTTTATTTTAGTGAGGTTTCGTATCACTTGGCCCCGGTAATCTTGTTATTATTGATGTAATGATTGGTTGTTTTGGTTCTTCTTCTTGGAATCTTCATGTTTTCTTTAGCTCTTGGGTTCATGGGTTTCTTATAGATTCCATGCCCTAGAGATTCCACTTCTTACCTTCATCATCGGTTCCCGGATCTAGATGGACAACCGGGGATACTTCAAGGCTTCTCTTCAAAAGGTCTTCTTCAGCGGTTGGAGCTGAACATGTCTTTATCTTTTCTTGGTACACCATGGATATATATATATATATATATTTCATCATCTTCCAATGGATCATAGGATTAAACCCTCCAAATCCTTGTTTCATGTAAGAGTGCATAATCTGCTCCCTTTATTAAATTTGAGTCCATGCTTCTATCTCGTCCATATTGTCTTCACCACAATATAAATAATAGAGTCCATGCTTCCATCTTTGTTGTTGTCATAAGTCTTGTTTCGCTTCGTTATTTGACTTCTTTACGTCTTTAACAGAGTCTCTTCAAGATTGATTTCTGATTTTGGTCTTATCTTGTAATGTCTTCCACATGATTTTGTATTTCATCCTTTCATATGTATTATATAATGATATTCATCCTTGTCTTATAGTTCTTCTTGGAACACATTATCTTCAAAGAGATAAATATACAAGATATAAAGAGACTATGCAAACAAGATATAAGATATGTATAAGAACTATGAATAATATTGTTACATTTTCTTAGAAGAAGAAGTCAGTTTCATCCTACTTAGTCTTCTTTGTGGGTTCCTTTTCTTGACAACTGATGCTTCATGCTTCTTTTTCCTTTTATTTAGCTCGAGGGACGGTTCATGGTAATTTGTGCTGGCAGTTAGGCTTAACGTATTTATATGAAATATCTTTTTCTTTGTTTTGGCTTCCTTTTTGAATCGACCTTTCTTTTGTCTCTGAAGTTCTTGAATATTGTTGTGAAGGATTGATCCTTCGATGCTTTTGAGGTTTCTCTTTGCATTGATCTTAGTTTCTTCTTAGGATCAAGTTCAAATTTCTTCAAATGTCGGGTACTCTTCCTTGTGTTCATGCTTGGTATCCATCTTGGGAAGACCATTAATTATGTTCACCAATTCCTTTTAGGAAGTGATCTATTCAATAGCTTTTATTTGATCTCTTAGCTAGAAGGTGCTTACAAAGTGTGATGTTATCGTCGCGATCATCATTCATCTTCATGTCCGCAGGAGCTCATTCTTGGACTCATAACATCCAAATGTTTCTAGGAAAAGATTTGTTAGGGCATCGTATATTTTTCTTTGATGAGTCAAGATGGGAATGTAGGGTATCAAGTGGTATTTATGGAAACCACTATGATACTCATGGCATTAAAGTCACCGTATTTGAACTTCTCCATAAATACAACATTCTGAGGTTCCTTCTATTTTCCTTCTTCAAAATTTGGTTCCACGAACTTTCCTTTTACGATATCCAACGCTTTATTCTAGGCAAGGATTGACCTCATCCTTTGCTATTCCATATCGGTGAAATTATATAGCTTATTCTTTAGACTTCCTTAAATTGATGTAGCTTGCTTGACTTGAATTGACCTAAGTTTGACCAAAATCAAACTTCAGCATCTTGGCATACAGAGAAATTACCGAGGGAGATGGGATTGGGCTAGGCATTGATATCGGAATTAGGTCAATCTTGTCACTTAAGGTGCCTCAACAAGAGGTTTAGGGTTTTAACGCAGTACTTCTGCTGGTAACTTCTTTAGGTGCTGGAAGCTACTCACGCTAGTATTTCTAGCGGCAGGTTCCTCCGCCGGAGCTCAATATCTGGCGGCTATGTTTCCTTCCTGTGTTTTAGGCTAACTGAAGGGTGTGGGCCCATAACCTATTAGAATATAGAAGATGGTGTGCTTCGTTTACCATTGGCGATGCCATGCGTCCGCAACCATGAAGTGACCTCCCTCAGAGCACCTTAACCTTGGCCGGGAATTCCTCAGGAAGCAAACCCTAGGCTAGATAATGGAAACAAAAGGTAGCGCATCAATCCCTAAGGATAGTGCATCACAAAAGGTTGATCAGATTTTCCAAACCCTAGACAAGAGATGTTCAAGACAAAACTGAGATCTTGTTGCTATTGTAGTTGCACTTGTAGTTCTCCTCCACACATGCACACCACGCTGGAGTTGTAGTGTGCACCAACTGGGAATCTGCAATTTTTTGAGATGCTGTCAAATGAGAAATTTTGCCCTGTATTTATAGTAATCCTTCCATTTTGTTGGGGCCGCCCTGTATTTATAGTAATCCTTCCATTTTGTTGGGGCCGACTTCTCCTTCTGGGTATGTGTCTGTTCAGTATATTATTATTAATTCTGGCCGACTTCTTCTCTTAGAGGCTAATAGCCTAATATAAATTATCTTCTTGAGCCGAAAAGGCTTCTAGGGTTATTAGCTAATTCATTAGGGTTTATCTTGCTTCTCGGAGTCTTCTATTCTCATCAGGTTCACACGTGGGGCTAAACACCTCCCGCAGCTACCATAATATTAACACTTATATCATGGATTTATTACATTTTAGGGGATTTTAGAGAGACAAGGCCATAGGCTTGTCTCATATTTATGGATGATGTTTTCCTCATTTGTAAATCATAACTCATCTTGTGGATAACTACTACACTTGTGTCTTATATTTCTTTCTCATCATGGAGTACATGCAGTTTCTTGGAGATGATACAATGGATTCTTTTTTAAGTTTCTCGTGGATGGTTTCATGTTAGGGTTTCTT
The DNA here is from genome assembly GCA_010110895.2 of Picea sitchensis. NCBI lineage: Eukaryota > Viridiplantae > Streptophyta > Pinopsida > Pinales > Pinaceae > Picea > Picea sitchensis. The sequence goes on along the minus strand of SNQJ01S0086246.1, from coordinate 21,746 downwards.
TCATGCTCAACAATTTGACCAGTTAGTTTTCTTTCCAAATATTTGGTGGTTTATTCTTGGTGTATTAAGTAAATTGTTTTATCAAAGTGGTGATAATTGCATGTTGCCTTGTATTCTCTTGGATAAACCCTTGTTTTGGAACCCTAGGAAGGCTTGTAGTGAAATCCCTTCCCGTGTTTTCATTCATTTAAAGCTTGTTGAGGAACATGAGGGTATTTTTAGGGCTTGTGAGTGGACTCCCCTAGTCTTATCCTTATAGGCTAAAATTTTAGAAGTTGTGAGTGGACTCCTTTAGTGTTTTGACCTAAGATCCTTCTTAATCTCTTGTTAAATAACTTTAAAAGACATAGGATGACTACTGGGGCTTGTGAGTGGACTACCTTAGGGTTTGATTCTTAAGTTTTATCTTGTATTTACTCTCCATAGAAGTTTCATTTCTCGACTCCATATGCCCAAGGAGCTAGACGACACTAGTATATTCTCTTTCAAAGTAACCTTTAAACCCTAGTCTCCTCTCTCTCTCTCTCTCTCTCTCTTTGATGCCTTATGCTAGTTTTAGGTTTAATTGCATTTTGTTTTTCATTTCTTAACTATTTCTAACCTAATGTCTAAGGTTTTGTTTCATTCTTTACTTAGAAGCATCTTTGACATCATTTATTGCATAGTTATTGTAGTTTTCAGCCATTAGGGCTTGATGTCTTGCATGATTAAAGTAGTTTTAAGTCATTTCACTTTAAAAAAAGAATTGGTTACTTAACGCATTAGTTTTATCTTGCATTTCATAACTCTTCCATTGTATTTCATTGGATTTAGGACTCTTTTTTTTATGTTTTCATAACTTGTCATATTGCTAAAGTGTTCATCATTTTATGCAAGTTTTATTACAACCACATATTTTTCTTCGATACATAGTATTTCAGAGCATTATTTTGACTTATTAGACTTGCTTAATACCTCTTATTGTCTTGGAACACCTCACACACACAATCTGGAAATTTCTTTATTTAACCAGCTTGTCTCAACCTTGAACTTTGACCTAGTTAGTGGTATACTCAAGTAACCATGACAGGAAGTTGTAGACTTGATTTATTCTTGCTATATGATTCCTTGAGGTTGCTAGGGAGGCCTCCCTTTTGTTGGATCTCAATCCTCCACTAAAATGAGGGGAGTAGTTTCTTAGGTAACAGTGGTAAGTACTTCCATATGTTGCACTTGTGTTACATCTTGTGAAGGCTTTGTACAAGTTCTATATTCTCTGATAACATTTTGGTGTCGTTTTCGGGGAGAATAGAGTCATTCATCCTTAAAATTTGAAGTCAATGCTTCAACATTATTTTGGTAAGCTTACATCAAATCCTTTCTTAGATAGATTGCCTGGAAACTCCATTAAGGGAATACATCCTCTACCTTACGCACATCTTAATGAGCCTTGTCTAACAATATCATCTAGCAACTCCACATAAAGCATATGAGAACTCGTAGAAGAAGATTCACTAATAATCCTCCTTTATCCCAAATGGATATTAAACTATGGGTCTTTGATGCTTTTAAACCTTTAGATATGACTAGGATTTGGGTTACCTCCATGATATGCCTAAATATGTTGATTGATGGTTACTTAAGTTCTCCAATAATAATGATATCTCCACTAAATACCATTTATCCTTATTTTATCATAAATTTAACTTTGGACTCCACATTGTCCAATCCCAACATGGGGATGTCATCATTCAACTCTCTTAATCATTGATAGGGGATGCTAGGTCCTAGTATAATCATCTTCCCGATAAAATAATTAAAATTTGGAAATCTCTTCAAGGTGCCTTCTTAAAAAGATGGGAAATTAAAAGGGGTTGTAGATTGATTTTGACCCAATTTAATCAAATCAAAAGAAAATAAATAGAGTCCGTTGATGAGTTTAATATGGCGTTGGATACTTTGATAAAAGAATTTCCTAATGTCTTAGGCCAAGAACTCAAGAAATACTTTACAATTTGTCCACTCCTTTGAAGGGTCTCATCTTAAGAGACAAATCCCTAGATACCTTGAGGGAAGCTCAAGAATGGGTATATGAAATTGAGACTATCTTAATGATATCCAAGATCAAGACTTGTCCCAAGGAAATGGACAAAGGAAACTTGAAATTACTTGAACAAAGGATCGACCAAATAACCATCCAACTAAAGCAAAATCAAGAGGTCCTTTTGAATAAAGTTGATGTGCTAGAGAAGGAACAAGTATGTGATCATCCTTACAATCAATAGTTGAATGACATTAATACTCTAGACTATATGAATTTAGTTGAAGAAGTGGAATCCATGCATGTTAAACCTTTACAAACAATTCTCAGTATTACCAAGGAACAATAGGAGCTTGAGAATGCTAGGGAAATCGAGATGGCCGAATTAGAAATATTGAATACTATGGATGAAGAATCTAGAAATAAGCTTGGAAATAAATGTTGCTTACAAAATGACGAGAGTATTTCTCAACCTAGGTCACCCAAAATAGGCACTAAACCTAATGCATCTCCAACATTGTATAAAAATGATGAAAACATGGAGTTGATTATTGACTTAACTGAAATCAACATCCCTATTCCTCTTGTAGAGATGACCATGATTCCTTCACAAAGGACTAAGTTAAAGTAGTTATTTGACCTTCAAGATGAGCCCGAGGACCTGTTATCACATGATTTGTACTTGTGCAAATCTCTCCACAAGATTCCAAATCTTGTGTAACTATGAAAGAATCTACCACTGTCACGTAAGTATAGACTTCTCTCATTTTAGTGATGGAGAGAGGTCCACCACAAGGGAGGCTTCCTTGGTGACCTCAAGGGATCAAATAGAAATATTAGTCGAGCCTACAACCCCCTATATTGGTTACCCGATGGTTAGGTCTACGTCTAGAAGAGAGATGAAGGATAACAAGATAAGTGTTGTACCTGTACAAGACAATACACAATTTGCAACATAATATAGACAATTACCAAGTTATAGAGTGAAATAATGACATGTTAGACACTAGACGATCAATAAATGCTATGGTTCTTGCAAATTACAACAGTAAACTAGTTGTATAACAAAAATCAATATATTTTAATAGTAGAAAATAACAATACTAAAAAATATAACATTTCACCCTGAAAATTAAGCATTCAACAAGTATAACATTATCCAATTGCTAGAAGAATTTTCTGAGTAGTTTAAGCCACTTGTAAATGAGTGTATGCAACAAATAACAACATTTTTTAGTGGTTGTAGCAAACTTTTATAATATCAACAATAAACAATAGTAGTTTTCTAGGGTTAGGGTTAGGAAAGATAGTAAAGTCTTTGAGAGAGAGAGAGAGAATGTTGATTTTAATAGCCACTTCATCCACAATAACACTTCTAGACTAGTCACTTTCTCCTTTAGGGTTCATGTAGCCACAAATGCATTAGCTTGAAGTTTGAACTATATGAAACAAGAGAGGTTAGGTCTAAAACCTAAGGTGAAAACACTTTTGGGCCTTAGGATTTTTACCCTGACAAAGAATGCTTCACAAACTTGGATAATAAGGACTTTATGAAGGAGATAAACACTTATGTATCCTTCTTAGGGTTTCATTAAGACCAAGAAACTTGCAATAAGATAAAAATTTAACACGTTTGACATTAGCAAGAAACAATAAATTGTAGAAATTTTTTTACTTCTTCCATGTAGCAAGACCATCCAAACCCTAATTACAGAAAATTACCATCCAAGAGAGAAAACTATCCAAAAAGATCCTTCTCCAAGGCTAGCGCACGATTAAAAGAGAGCAAGAGAGGAAAATAGATAACTTTTTAGAGGCTCTCCTACCACAAGTGTGAGAGGAATGTGATGATAAAAAATGATCCTAGATCTAGCCTCATTTATAACAGGTAAACCCTTGGGATTTTGTCCACATAATAAAGTGAAATAACAAAAATACATGATACAAGTGGGGCCGACCCCTCAAATAGCCTCTACAAATGATAAAAATTGTAATCAAGCCATCATAATGCCACATGTGTGGTGACGTCAAGCCTCCCAAGGCCACATGGCATCATCTCAAGGTGTAATCATGGAAAAAGGTGCATCTCCTCATCCATGGTCATGATACATCACAATGATACTCTAAGTGATCATCAAACCCCATCATCATCAAACCCTGGAAGGTGACATCATCATCAAATGGAGGCCAATGTCAAGGGTCTAGGGAACCACGTTTAGGGTGGAGGAGGCTACATCTAATCCCTGCATAGTATCATGTTATCCACTATTGCAACGTTCTCAATCCAATGAGTAATAATCCCTGGGGTACATTGCCCAATATGTGGGATTTCAACCCATCTCTGTGCCATCATGACCATATATTTCAAAACCATGTCCATCTGTCCATCATCCAAGGTCCCAAAGATGTGAGAGCTCATGTTGGAAAGTGTCAAGTCACTGGGTGAATCACTGCTCTGCATCTCACATGCCAAAGTCCTGCATAAGGGCACAACGTCCTAGGTGAAAGCATGGAACATCCCTCAAAGAACTATGTCAGGGCCATCCAAATCAAATTAGAATATAAGATCAGGTAAATTATTTTTCATAAGAGATATTAGTCCTTAAGTCATGAAAAGTAAGTTGTTACTTAAGATATAATCCATATGAATAATTCACCTCAGAATTCCCTTCAAGAAAGACACCAACACAAGAATTTATGTGAGTTGGTAAGTTTGAATATGGGAGGGACTTCATCCAAGCCTATTAGGTGTACCAACCAAGACAATGAAAGAAAAGACCTAGGTAGACGGATAGGTCCTGAGGTAAACAATGAAAGAAAATAACCATTCAAGAGTAAGTGTGATAGTGGTACGTGTTGGGCTTACTTAATGGATTATGGTGTCATTAAATCCATTTCTATGAGCGCTCTATGTAGGGAGTGATTGTTTCTTTAGGTACCCTTTCCTCAATACTTTTTGCATTCCGAACCCCTTAATCTCCTTTTCCATTCATTACTTTGAAAGTCCCCTTTACATGTTTCAATCTTTTATTCTTTCATTTTCTTACCGGGCTAAAGTCCTGTTATAGATGTACATTCAATCCATTAGGACAAGGGGACATTACCATTAGATGGGGTAGATCTCAAGCTGGCCTATGACATTTATAGGTGGAATTTATAATTTTTTACATATATAATAGTTGCATCAACCTTTGGGCCTTCAACCCCTTCTTCTCATGAGAGAATGGACCATGCCCCATTACCGAAGTTTAGTGAATTGTGACAAGATACATGATGAAAAGTTTTAATTATGGTGGGGAACAAAATGTTACCCTTGTGAGCCCCCTCGATAGTACCCCTTTTACCTAAGTAGTGACATCACGGGACTAAGTCGCAGAAGCTGACCACCAAGGTGAAACAAGGCAACAAACATAACTTCTTGAGCTAGTGATCCTTTGTCCAAATTCAACCAATGATCCTCATCCACATGCCTAGTAAATTAAGAACAACACTTTGCATGAAAGAGGAACTAACATACCTCATGGTGATGATGACTTACAATCTCTCATACATTGAGTTATTAGGATGTGATGAGATTGTCTTATTTGTAGCTGTAAAAGGAAATCTGAGGGGTGCTACTATGATGTTATCTATGGACATGTTGATCATCATCATGGTCGATGTTATCCCTAAAGTTGTCCATGACTGCTAAGGGGAAAGCTAGGGCACCTCAGTTATTGCAATGGTTTATATTCATAAATCAAATTGAGTTTATAGATTGGTTTGTGGATCAGTTAGTGGATAGGTTGGACAACAATTGATCAAGTTACACTTTTGAATAAATTTTCCACAACATTCAACTTTGTCAAAGGCATTCATTCTATCTAGTTAGATGAATAAAGTAAAGGTTGATGAAAGATAAACTGCAAGTTGCAATATATTCACTTGTAAAGAAGAAATTTCAAATTTCCAGATAATATTCACAAACAAGAAAGAATCATTCAAATGCAACTCCTGAAGAGATGATTTTAACAACAAAAAACTTTTACTGAAATTCAAGACATAACGGGATAAACCAATGCTTTGCAAAAAGTTTCAGATGCATTCAAATAAGACAGAAGGAATAAATACATAGAAAAAGATAGTCTAACCATCATAATGTTTTTCAATTGAGTGCAAAACGTTGCATATTCCAACTTTACAATTTTTTATCAATATGTTCCTTGAATGCCACAAAATTTGAACCACTCACTCTCTCACCTAATTCCCCTTTTATACGTAAAGAGTAGGTTCAAATCTGGATCTTAGATCCTAAAACATAGTTTTAGTTACAATTTCATAATGATATGCTTCCCTATTAGATAGCAACTATAAATTACTTACACTGAACTTGAGCGAAGAATAGATCCTATATTCTAGATCAAATTCCACTTTCTAAGGATCAAATCTTTGACTTTTTAAATATCATAAATGATAACAAATATGAGACCAAAAATAACCTATCTCGAGGAAAAATCTGTGGGATAAGTAACCTCTTCAACCTTTAGCTTGATTTGGCTTGTTGCAGTTGCTAATCTGGGACTTGTCACATAGAAGGATATTTTAGACTTCCTGTAGTAACTTTAAAGTTTCCAAAACAGGGGAACAATAAAAACAACAATCTTTTTGAACTGTAACTTGGATTGGCAAAACTTGTACTTCAATCAAAATCTTTAAACTTCTTCATCCTTTTCCTTCTTACAAAATACCCCTATTTCAAAACCGAGGATGCTACATAATCACCTCTAGCTATTCATTACCATTTTTCTCCCAAATGACAAACCGGGTCGGGCTGAGTTTTGTCAGTGTATTAATATCGTCATGATGCTTCTGCATGCCAATTTGTTAGATAAACCTAGTTCACGGTTTTCGAGAAAGACATAAATGGTTGTAGGTGACAATGTATTATTTCTTTAGAAATATAGATTAATTTGACTTGGAATTCACTGGGTTTATTCATCTTACTCTAATGCATGTCCCCTCCAAATTTCACAAAGAATGGATGCACGATTTAAAAGATATGGTCAAATCAATTTTCTACTGCAATTCTAAACTCCTTGTAGCAAAATAATGAAACCTTTACTAGAATTTTGGATAGGCCTCGATTTCTAGAAAAAACTTGCAACAACTCAATTCCATCTGGTTCTAAACAGAGAGGTTGACCACCTTCGTTGGATGACATATTGTTGATCACAAACTCAATTTTTCTTTGTAAGAATTAGGTTTTTTTTTTTTTTTTAATTGGATTAATAAAAAGCCTGCGCAAAATGACAAACATAGAAGGGTTTTGGCTACCATTGATAATAATCTAAGCGTTTCTCCTCATTTTCATTATCTCCTCTTTAACAAAAACTCATTAAATTTTCTCAATGATGACTTTGAATGGTTTATATCATAACCCGATACCTAAGCTTGATAAAGGTACAAACATATATAAGCTCGAATTCAATCAATCATGCTAAGGATAACAATAATTTAAAATATGGCATGATGAAATATAACAACCATTTGCATGATACTCCTGCATGATTTCAGATATGTTGTCACGATCTTTGGATCTTGAACACACCTGTAATAATGATGTCTTTCTGTGCTACAAGAACAACATCATTCTTGCAGTGAATCCATTTATCTGTTAGATCTTGGGAAAATACCTTTAATTGGAAACATAAACCAAACAAATATGATGTGACACATCTTAATCCATGCAATAACTTCTAAAATTACCTTATAAGATGCAAATGAAGATGAATTTAAGCAAAGGTAATCACCCAAAAATGAACAATAAAGATAAAATGTGCAACAATCAAAGAAAAATTTGGCTTAGAAAACAAATTATGAATGGACATGTTAGATTTTAGTAGGAAAGAATTTATGCAGTTTTAAGGACTAACATTAGCTCCATTTGGGGATAATGTTCTCCTCGTGAGACATTAAGGATTGCATACTTAGTTCCTTCTTCCTTCGCTGCAACCTCCAACTTCTCATCACGCTGTAAACAAATCTACTCTGAAAACAAATCATTTTGCATGTTGGAAAACCAAACTACAAACTGACATTGAAAAATCGTTGCTCTATACTATGCCTTGTCTCCATTGGGCTATGGAGTCATTATTTATGCTGATCTACTGCAAACCAACAAATTGTAAAAGAAATACTCGGAAAGCCAACTTATTTATATACACTTCCTATTTTAATTAGATTAATGCAACTGATCATGTATAAGAAGACTTCTAATGAAGCCAAGTGATCATTTTATTGATGAAATGATTATATTGTATGCAACTGAATGAGAAAGTGTAAAAAGAATGCAACATTTTCATCAAAAAATCCATCGGTAGCTTATACTTACTACTCCAAATAAGTGGTATGCCACAAGCTGCAACATTGGAGACCTTTGAAAAAGAAGACTCCATCCAAATGGCCATGGGATCATGAAAAAAATGATAAATTTCCAGTTGCTATAAAAAATAAGGCTGTTGTTTAGGCTAAAAGAGACACCTCTGGATATAACCTTCTTCACACTCATCATACATGTATTCTTTATTGCACATTTCATTGCAGGTTGATGTACACACCTTCAACTGATCCAAAAGATAAAAATTTCTCTGTATTAAATATGGAACCTTAACAACTTTGTTATCCTCTTATTCTGCTAAAAACAATTCATGAATACCAGATTCATCATAATATTTAAGGGCAAAAAGATCTCCTGTAAACTATGGAAATTCCTCACTAATTTTATCATCATATAATTTTTCTTGTTGAATAGAAGAACTGAAAAAAATTTCATATAAAAGTGATTCTTCTTCTACATCTTTACCATCTTCAAGTAAAAATAAAATTTAAATGATGAATACATCCTTGGTTTCAAGAAAACCCCTGACAAGAACTTGATGGTATAACATCTTCAATATCATTAGAAGCGAACAAAAATTCCTGATCAGTTATATAAAAAACAAGGTATCTTGGAACAACAACATCCTCTTCAACAAATTGATCACTACCCTCAACAAAATCATTCTCGTGAAAATAATCAATAACAAAATCAACTTTTCGATCATACCTAGAAAATTTCTCTTCTATATATAGAGAATCATTTTGCTAATATAAATTTTCTACGACTCTGACAGTATAAAAATAAGATTCACTAAGATCAGAATAAAAAAAAAAGAATATGATGATGGTGTATCAACATTATGAAATAAGTGAAAACCAAGATCTGATCTCTATTGCTCATAACCGTTCTCATATTCATTCTTGCTCTAATTTGAAGTTTTCCACAAGCCCGAATATTGTCCTCAATTTCCTTAGCATCTGTAAACATTTGCTGCAGGGTTAAATATCTCCTTTCTCCGAGGAATAAAGTTAGATAAGGATGATGATGAGCTATGGTGTAAAATACCCTAGAAACAACTTCAGATGGTCAAATATCAATGGGCATATTGAGATAAAAGTTTCAAAATCTTCTATTAAAGATGGAAACAATATCATCCCTCCTCCTCTTCATGGAATAGAACTCAGAAAAGTATTGATCATAAGACTTCCCTTTTCCCCAATATCTCGGGAAAACATCACTGAAATATACCCATGAATTTATTTAATAAGCCTGCAAGTGCTTAAGCCATATTTTAGCATCTCCTCGTAAATACTGAAAGAAAATTCTCATAAACACATCGTCATATATGATTTCAAAAAGATCTGTAAATATTTCAAAGGTTTCCATGTGTTTCTCAGTGGTAGCATGATCTTCTTCATTGAACTTAGGAAGGTATTCTAAAAAATTAGGAGGATAATCATGAAGGAAAAAAAAAACTTTATAGGTTTATAACCTTCCTGAATATTGGACTGAACTTCGGTGAGTTGATTACAGGGTGGAATAGTGATTTCAAGAAGTCGTAAATTAGTTTTGATATCTACAAGCTTACATGACTTGTCATGATCTGGAGAGATGATGATATGTACATAATTTTTCTTGTATGGTTCAGATGAAGGAATTGGATCAATATTAACAAAGAAAGAAGAAGGCATACCTTATTTTTATTTATTGAGGGACACGCAGTGGTAGGATTATGATATTATGAGTATACAAAGCATATGATAATTCTTTTGACATGTAAAGGAAAAGATAGGAAAGAGTTGATAAAAAAGAATATAAGTTTTTGGAGAAAACTGATGGATTGATACATGGTCTTTCCCTTCCACCTTTTCATTTCTATGTTAACAGGGCTCATCCTCCAGTGGAGTCTTTTGATCATGGAGTTTCCAGGTGAATGATATGTAATCACAAATTGTGTCTAACTCATGTTCACCATCAATAGATAGAACTGATTGTTGTCCCTCTCCTAGGGAAAATGCCTTCGTTCCTTTGTCCCTGACAACGATTCCAGAAGATGTTATCCCTAAAGTTGTCCATGACTGCTAAGGGGCTAGGGAACCTCAATTATTGCAATGGTTTATATTCATAAATCAAATTGAGTTTATAGATTGGTTTGTGGATCAGGTAGTGGATAGGTTGGACAACAATTGATTAGGTTACACTTTTGAATTAGGTTTCCACAACATTCAACTTAGTCAAAGGAATTCATTCTATCTAGTTAGATGAATAAAGTAAAGGTTGATGAAAGAGAAAATACAAGTTACAATCTGTTCACTTGTAAAGAAGAAACTTCAAATTTCCAAATAATATTCAGAAATAGGAAAGAATCATTCAAATGCAACTCCTGAAAATATGATTTTAACAAAAAAAAACTTTTATTAAATTCAAGACACGACAAGATAAACAATTCTTTGCAAATTTTTTTGGATGCATTCACATAAGACAGAAGAAATAAATACATAGAATAAGATAATATAACCATAAGAATGATTTTCAATTGAGTGCAAAATGTGGCAGATTCCAACTTTACAATTTTTGATCAATATGTTTCTTGAATGCCACAAAATCTGAACCCCTCACTCTCTCATCTAATTCCCCTTTTATACATGAAGAGTAGGTTCAAATTTGGATCTCGGATCCTAAAAAATATATTTAGTTACAATTGCATAATGATATGCTTCCCTATTAGATAAGAAATATAAATTACTTACACTGAAATTGAGCGAATAATAAATCCTAGATTCTAGATCAATTTCCACTTTCTAAGGATCAAATCTTTGACATTTGGAATATCATAAATGATAAAAAAAAATGACACCAAAAATAACCTATCTCGAGGAAAAATCTGTAGGAGAATTAGCCTCTTCAATCTTCAGCTTGATTTGGTTTGTTGCAGTTGCAAATCTGGGTCTTGTCACATAGAAGGGGATTTTATACTTCCTGTAGCAACTTTACAGTTTCCAAAACAGGGGAACAATAAAAACAACAATATTTTTGCACTGTAACTTGGATTGACAAAACTTGTACTTCAATAAAAATATTTAAACTTCTCCATCCTTTTCCTTCTTAAAAAATATCCCCGTTTCAAAACTGAGGACGCTACAAGATTACCTCTAGATGTTCATTACCATTTTTCTCCCAAATGACAAACTGGGTCGGGCTGAGTTTTGGTTAACTTATTATTATCATCATGATGCTTTTGGAAGCCAATTTTTAGATATACCTATTTCACAATTTTTTAGAAAAACATAACATGGATGTAGGTGACAGTGGCCTATTTCTCAATAAATATAGATCAAATTGACTTGGAATTCACTGGGTTTATTCATCTTACTCTAATGCATGTCCCCTCCAAATTTGACAAAGAATGGATATACGGTTTAAAAGATATGGTCAAATAAAATTTCTACTGGAACTTTGAACCCTCTGTAGAAAAATAATGAAACCTTATAGGCCCCGATTTCTGGAAACTTGCAACAACTCAATTCCGTTTGGTTCTAAATGAAGAAGTTAACCACCTTCGTTGGGCGATATACTGCTGATCAAAAACTCTGTTTGTCTATGCAAGAATTAGGGTTTTGTTTTTTTTGCAAATGGGATTAATAAAAATCCTGCATAGAATGACCAACATAGAAAGGTTTTGGCTGCCATTGATAATAATCTAAGTGTTTCTCCTCATTTTCATTATCTCCTCTTTAACAAAAAGTCATTAAATTTTTTCAATGATGACTTTGAATGGTTTAGATCATAACTCGACACCTGAGCTTGATAAAGGTACAAACAAATATAAGCTCGTATTCAATCAATCGTGCTAAGGATAACAATCATTTTAAACATGACAAGATGAAATATAACAACCATTTGCATGATACCCCTGCATGATTTCATATATGTCGTCACAATCTCCGGATCTTGAACACACCTGTAATAATGATGTTTTTGTGTGCTACAAGAACAACATCATTCTTGCATCGAGTCCATTTATCCTTTAGATCTTGGGAAAATTCATTTAATTGGAAACATAAACCAAAAAAATATGATGTGACACATATTAATCCATGCAATGGATTCTAAACATACCTTATAATAAGGAAATGAAGATGAATTTAAGTAAAGGCAATCACCCAAAAATGAACAGTAAAGATAAAACGTGTAGCAATCAAAGAAAAAATTGGCTTAGAAAAAGGATTATGAATGGACACGCTAGATTTTAGGAGTATGAAAGAAGTTATGCAGTTTTAGGGACTAACAATCAGGATCATTGTCTCCATTGTAGGCCATGAGACATGATCTCCTCTACTTACCCCTAGGCATGGAGGGTAACATCTGGATCCAACACGGGGACATGTGCTCACCATGGAGCACATGAGAACCTTAGCATCTCTGGTTTTCCAAGACCTGCAATCCCATCCCCACTTCAAAAAACACAACCCATAAAAAGTATCGACCAATGGATGTGATCCACCGAGGTAAGTAGTCAATCAAAATCATGCTAAAAAGAATTTTTTTTTCACTACAACTATACATGAGAAAGTAATAATACAATGACCGAAATGAAAGTTCCTAACATGTATGCATAATATACAAATGAAAATGCAAAGTATATACAAGAGAATGCAAGACTATACTAGCATGAATGAATGATGCAAACATATATACAAATTCAATGTAGGATGCAAATGCCCTACCTAATCTATATTATGTGAAAAAGGTCAAGTTCCTTCGAGGAAGTAGGGTTTGAGAAGGTATTCATTAATGGGAAACAACAACTTCTCTCCCTCAGGTGTGGCCAAGATACAAGATTTAATACCAACCTCTCTGTTGTACGATAAATGTTCCATGTAGGTGTTACCTCCGTTAGGCTCTTCCTAGACATAAGACCGAATAGAGATGCAAGCTAAAGACTTTCCTAGATCTAAATCATACATGAAGCAATCTCTGAGATGAAAGAGTAGATAACTTACTCGGTAGTTTGATGGTTGTCCCTACACACTCCTTGGTCGTCCACTCCTTTGAATATGTCTTTCACTTTCATGAACGTAGATATGCGCACATAATAACACCGACATACACTTCTCACAAGATCAAATGTAACATGTACTAATCACTTGTAGATCTAATAATATGACATAAAGATTCTAATAATATGACATAAAGACATGAAAATATTAACTCTTTATAAACATTATAATCACCATATACAATCAGTTAGAGGGGAAAATCATGTGCATCTTCTATTAATAAATAAAAAAGATTACAACTTATAAACAAATAGCTTGATGAAGCTTCTCCCAATTATAAGTTTACTCTTTCTTTTCCTTTCCTTTTTCCCATGAGAGACCCTCGATATATAGGATGAAAGAGATGATATGGTGGATAAATCTTAGACACTCAAAATAACAAGCTTCTCGAGGTCGAATTATGAGAATTCCAAGCTTGATCCCATCTCGTTGTAACCATTCCTAATTTAAGAGTAATAGACCCGGTCGCACCCTGCATTCCTACAGGATGTGACCGGTCACGACTTGAAAGAGACCAAGGCGCGACCATCAATTTGGGTCATTATATGTTAAAGGAAAACTCATGACCAGAAAAAAATATGGTGTATACTCAAGGGAAAAGTGACATAACTTAGTGTTTCAGTCTGCTAACCTCTAGAGAATATCCAACAGGTAATTAGGTGGAAAATAATTGTATAACAGATGCCCCCTAATATACTAGGTTAGAAGAGGTATTTGATGGATGAAACACTTTACAAACAAAAGTTATGGAGCTTTAGGAGAAAGAAGATGGGAAGAATCTAGCATCAATCCCAGACAAAGAAGAACATCCCTGAGGCGGGCATACCCATGCTCGGTAATAGAAACTAAGCATAGCTGCCAAAAATAGTACATTGTGAATCCATAAATGACACAATTGACTAGATCATGGAGACTAACTAATACATTGTGGATCCATGTCAAAAGTGAGAACATAGCCACGACCAAGTACAAATTTAGATCTATGTCATAGTATACAAATCAATGAGATGAATCGATGTCCAAGTGATCTATGAAAAATTCATGAATAACTACATCACAACTCGGGAGGGTATTTTGTAAAGGAACGATGTGGTCCCAACCCAAGGTCTTCGTCTCAAACCCCAAATGGTATGAATCTACAACATGCGAATAGATGAGCTGATGTCGTTCATGGTAGAAACTATCTAATTACTAGCCATTAATGGATACCATTAACAAACGTGAGGGAATCCACCGATGATGGTGATGGACCCCAATATACCTAGTACAATCTAGCGAGTGTGAAGAGATGAGTTGTAGTCGAACACTCATAGATTCATTTAGCAGGAGCAATGATGTAAACCCACTGCTAGAAATGTGAGGGAACTTGCCACTGATGTCTGCAAGACCAAAGGTACTAACTGGTTTCTATATTTTGATCTTGAATAATGATTTGGTGTCGACATGACAAAATCCATTGAAGGGGGGCCTTGATGTATCCCCTATCAATCAAAATGAAATAGACAAAGGTAGATGGTGTAAAAAGTAGATAATAACTAACTCGGGGATGGACGAAATAAATAAGCTAAAGGACTGAAAATGGGTGACACATGTAAACTTACCTTGAATAAAATGACATGACAAATAACTTGACTTGACAAAATTGATTCGATAATGACCAAAACACTCGCCATGGGAGACTGGAAAAGTGAGAAGTCGACGAAGACTAAACAATCAGGGAGATAGTAGTGATTATGAGGCAATGGATAACCTAACTGTGGTACATGGACGTAAAATAGGTAAATTGTTCAAGGGTGACTTGACGAAAAAATGCCATTTGTGAAGATGACTAGACTGAAAACCCCTCAAATTTTCTCCCACCATGAACGATGAGTACCCCTTTGTTTTTTTACAAGCTTGAGGAGGATAAAAAATTCTCGATATAGCTCATCTTCAATGAGTCCCTCATCACATGTTTAATGAACCTGCCAAAGGAGGGGTTCGATTCCATATGGATGTATAATTTTACAAGTTCAGAGAAGGTAAAATCAACGGTCTTTTCATGTTTAGAGAGTCTGAAAAGAACTTAAAGAAAACTCCAAGGATATCCTTTTTCATAAATTTAGTCTTCCGATCCCGAAAAAGTATAAAAAATATAAGGGAGAAATGTTCTATCCAAGGTTGACTAGAGTATTCCTTTTTCATAATTAGTCCAACTGGTCTGAAAAAGGATTAAACTTACACTGAATAGACATCCTTTCAAATAAATGTAACGAGTGTCAAAGGAAACAAGATCACTCGAAAATATTTTCATGTTTAGGGAGTCTAAAAAAATATTAAATGAGACTCCAGGGTGTACCTTTGTCATGGTTAGTATTCGAAAAGTGATTTCTGTGGCTGTTTTCTAGTAAGGAATTGCCCCCAAACTCACTGTTGCCCCGAAACTGGTTGTTTCCCCCATGCTGGTGGTGGCCCCGTAGCTGAGGGTTTCCCCTCAACTAGTTGTTTCCCCCATTTGGATATTATCCTCATGTTGGAGAGGGCCCTACATCTAAGGGTTTCCCCCCAGTTGGA
>SNQJ01S0086245.1:19196-50014 GCA_010110895.2 Picea sitchensis | reverse complement strand
GATATGAGTTGGCCTGATGCCAGGTAAGCATGTGTGGTGCAATTTAGGGTTATAACAGTCATTGTCTGAATTCTTCAACATTAACCTTTTCGAATCCAGCCAATCTATTGTGTCTTCAAGATGTTCTTCTCATGTAACAACATCTTGAATCTCAACTTCAAGAATTGTAAAAATTTTCCTCTAGTTCCCTTAAAGAAATCTCTTTCAGCTTGATTGTATGACTCTACTCTGTCAACAACAAACTTTGTGATGTACCCTCCAATGGTACTATCAAACCAATGATCTACTGCTCGGGATACGGCGTTATCAACTCTCTTAACCTTCTAGATCAGTTTCGATGTCCAAGCCATAGGAGGTCTAGATTTGATCTCGAACTGGGTATCTGCTAGTCTAACTAGCCACTCATATAGCTCCTGATAGATTCCTCCAAAGAAGATCTCGTGAATGTCGGTGAAAATGTATCTTTGTAGCCAATCTTCAGTCCTTAGCTTAGGGTTCTTGTTCTGGGCTTCAGCGAAGTCCCTCTCTTGATCCTCTATCCACTTCTGAATCTTTGTATTCAATGGAAACCACCTTGACATTCTCTCACGAAGATTCATGTCTGGGCAACGAAACCATTTGTTGACACAGAGGCAGACTCAAGGTTCACTCTAAGAGCGCACCAACAAGCCCTAGCTACTGGCTCTTTCGGCAACACCTGCGAAGCATATGTAGTCTCACCCGAAGCAGCGATGAGGGGGTTGCAGGACAGAGATGCCTACAACCAGGGGAATATCATTGGATCTAATACAACAACAAGGCAGCATTCATATATCCCTCACTAAGCTAGATCTACCCTGCATAGTTATAGATCTAATCTAATTACAACAATGCAAATAACAATATAGCATTGACGGAGATCAAAGCATCAATCACACACACAACACAAGATGTACGTGGTTCACCCTCTCTCTAGGGCTACGTCCACAGAACTGTGCTTATGATTTATTAAGGTAAAGCATACAGTTCTTGTCTGCGCTCTCAGCTAGAAGACCTTCTTTCTTCTTCTCTCTTTCTCTCTCCTTCCTGCGCACCCAGCTGCAGAACTTGACCTTCGCACACARYTGAACATCTTACAATACCAGAAGGCTCTCTCTCTCAATACTTCTCTCTCTCAATACAATAATATCTCACCATAACAATAGAGCTAGATCAACAACAATATCCTACCAACCCCACCTAGGCCCTTTAGACCTTTATTATACATTACAATCATTCACCGACAGCCCTAGGCTGAAACCTAGGCGCCAAAACCCTAGATACCAAAACCCTAGGTGTCTAAAACCCTAGGTCAACTTGACCCGCTTTTTCAGGCTTCGTCAGCCTGTCTTTCCTTCCTTCTCGCGCGGTGCTCCAAAGCATCCAATGGTGGTTTTTTTCACTTTGTTGAATTGTCCTTGATCCCTCTTCCTTGCTGATTTGTCATCCTCGATCTCCTCGTCCAACGACTTGCATTTCCGTACTTCGTTCCATCTTTTCTGCACTTTTTCTCACTTCGACCCAGTGACAGTCACTGTGTCTTTCGCGAAGTTCGTTTTTCACATTTTCTTCCTTGTTCTTCGCTTCCTTCCATAACCAAGGGCCAACATTGTTTCTTTTTTCGTTTTATTTGTATGTGAATCACTATACATTGGAAAATTTTGTTAGATGTTGTCATTTTTTTACTTCAAATGTATAAAAATATGAAAGAAAATGATAATTTTATATAAAATTTAGACTTTTTTTGTTCAATTATGTCCATAAAAATGTTTTATTTGACGTGTTATTTTAAGGAATATGTACCAAAATGTATAGGGTTTTTATGATATATAGCTATAAAATGTGTATTTTTTTTATAAATATTCAAAAGTAGTGTTATTTAACTACAATTTTTTTCGATTTATTGAAGTAAAGGTAAACAATGTGTTAAAAATTATGCTTTTCACTATATTTAAAAAGTATGGAACAATAAATTAATTAAGGAGACAATTTTATGAAAAATCGTAACTTCAAAAAAGTAAATGGTAAAAAACATTTTTAAGATTGAAATAAGCATGAAAAAAGACTAAAAACGGAGTTGAATATATATATATAGAGAGAGAGAGAGAGAGAGAGAGAGAGAGAGAGAGAGAAATGAAAATAGATGAAAAATGAGCATTTAAAAAAATAATGTGAAAATATTGTGGATCGAAAAAATTAGAATATCGGAAATCACCTAAAAACGGAGAGGGGGTGCTACTGGTAGCATCATTTTAAAAAATGGGGTAAAAAATTGGACCCCCAAAAAAAGAACTCTGAAGAGTTCTCGTTAAGTTGGTAACTATGTTTGAAGTGTATCAAAACGATTAGAGAGACGAGTTGAATCCAATGGGGTAAAGCTCAAATAAGGGTGTTGGAAGAGGTTCGGGTCCCCACAAAAGAAAAAAAAAATCGTTGAAAAATGATAGGTATCACTGCGATAAAGGCGAAGAGAGAAATCCAACGGAATAGGTCTCAAATAATGCTTAACAGGAAGAAATGTGTAGTAATTTTGCAACTCGAATGCAGGAGACAGGTGCGTCGCAATAGCTCGTCTGTTTTGTTTTTGTTTCTATCCCAAGGGTTAGGTATTCAAGGGTTTTCCCTGTGATATAGTTTTTTGATATACGTGCGGGGTCCAACAGTAGTACTCGGCCCAATATCTCAGGGTAACAACTAAAGAGGATAGATCGTTCCCTTAGCCGTACTACCCGACTACATAGGTACTAGAGAGTATCTTCCTGAGTGTTGTTCTCAGTGGCACTATAGTAGTTAGGCGGTCGATCAGTTTATCTATGGAGGGCTTCAGGAGATCTAGGTTGATCTGTACACAGGTGTTGTCTAATGCACTACCACTCGAAGGGGTGCCAACAGGGGTTACAAGGGTGGCCAACAGATGTGTGTTTAAGTACCACTTGTATTTCTTGCGTGTATGAATCCCCGACCACGGGTTTATGCGCGTAACGACATATCTATGTAGCTTAAAGACGTCGAAATACGTCTCTACCTGAAGAAAAAAAATTAACCCACAATTTTCTGCCGAGGAAGGTGCTCTGATACCACTTGTAATATTCTAGATATAAAATGTATGCATAACAGAAATAAATAGCTAGAAATGGCAGATGAACAACAATATAACCAGAACAACACCACAATAATACCAAAATGATACCAGAATAACACCAGAAAGAGCACTTTGATTACTGAGAGCAATGTTCACTTGCCTCTTCAAGGGGGCAACCTCTAGCAAAGCAGAGCTCTATTACAATAATATCCAAGACAAAAGTTCCCATACCCTTGACTCATATTTATACTAAATATGTTTATCAAAAGAACCATCTACAGGAAGATCCTTCTAGAAGCGGAAGCTTCTATTAGGTCTTCTTACATTGGACTTATTCTTCTCTATTGCTAGGTCTCATTAATATTGACCTTTATTACATGGAAATGTATTATTCTACCTACGTGAGAGGTTAGGTCAAATCTGAATGTATTAGATCTGATATCTTTTTGGATCTATGATTGCTTCTTGGACAAAGATCCCTTCTCTTTCCAGAGATTAAGATCCGTAGTAATTGTTTTTTAATGTTTCTGCTACTCCACGTTCATGTGCTTGGAAGCTCCAAAAATCAAACTCTTCATCTTTTGATGTCTGCTCTACAGTGTGTGGTTCCATAATTTTTCCCTAATTGTTCTTTGCAAGGATGATGTCAATCCTTATCTTCCATGCTCTACCAAGAGACCATGCTTCCACTGCTCCACTCTAATTTTATGAAGTCGTGATTGTTTGACTTTGACCTTGACCATTTGTTTGACTTGACCCAAAAATTCATCTTTGACGTTTTTTATGGCTGAGGGCACCAAGAGATGCGTTGGGTTAGGGTGCACTGGGATATCCAAGAATTATACCAAACACTTCACTTAAAATGTTCGAACAATCAGGTTAGGGTTTATTGTTGCTGCAAGATCAAAAACCCTAGCTGCAACTGCAATTTTGCTACAACGAACTTGACATAGAGTTGTGGATCTACCTTCCAGTGGTTAGACTGTTCTGAATGTGGTGTGGGCCCATAACTTGTTAGAATGTTGTGCTCGTTTAACCATAAGCAATGATACACCATTGATACCCAACCATAGACACAAAGCCACCCCCGAGCACCTTAACCTTTGACAGAAAGAACGATTCCAAGAAGCCTCACTAGAACCAACAGATAAACTGGGGTAGCGCACATTCTCTAGAGGTAGCGCACAAGATAGAGTACCAAAAGACTAAACAGGGAATTACTCCACACCTGCAGTTGTTGCAACTCCTCCTCAACACTTGCGCCTTGCTTCTGGATAATTGAGTGTGTGTGCAAATGAGCTAGGGTGCCTTCTATTTATACTAATCTAGCTAGGTGAACAAGTGTCTCTTCAAGCAAGGTCAACCTGTCATTTTCTGCATATAATACTTCAATATTACTTATTTTGTTGAACCAACTTGTCTTCCAGGGTTTTCACACATCTGTTTAGGTTTTCTCTTGCTTCCGAAATATTCTACTCTAGTCAAAGGTTTATCCATGGAGGTTAATACCTCTCGCGGCTACCAAAACATCAACATACCAATGTATTTGTTTTCAGCAAGTTCAGAATTTTATTTGAGTAAAATATTTTTTCTGAGGTTTTAAATTAAATTGTTGAGTTAAACAAATCAGATCCGGTATAACAGAATTTAACACACCTCGTGAATAGATGAGGTTTACAACTCATATAAATGTGGTCTTGGACTTTGTGATTGTATAGTGACTCACAGTCTAACAAGCCTTTCCCCTAATTGGGAAGTCGCTGATATGGAAAATTGGGAATGGAAACAAGGTTCTTTTGGGAAAATATCATTGGATTGGATGCAATGAAAACCTCCTCCTCCCTAACAATTTGGTTTGGGCCCTAAATGAGGGAGGTTTCTAATATCTAAGTCAAGTCATGAGAAAGGACCATGTCAATCGTCACGTAAGGTGGATGTCTTGGCAAGAACTAGGACTCTCTGAGGACTAGGCTTCCTTTTGGCTCAGTTACATTAAAACTCTACAAAACACATTTTTTCCATTTACAAATCGGGAAGATCGGCACATTTGGTCCCCAAACCCAATGGAAGATTATGTCCCAAGGTTAGGATGCAAGGTACTTGCCCAAGAAAACAGCGTTGATCCACAACCATTCCTCTGCAATGTGTTCTCCAAAGCATCGTCGATTTTTTCATCCCTTCCTCTTGGTTCCAAACACTAGCCTACCTTTCTTCAAAGAGACCCAAATCCAAAAAGATGTGCCTTGGGCTTTCTTTGATGGGTCCTCTCAAGGGGACCCCATGGAGGGACAGGTAGAGTTATTTTATCTCTCACTATCAATCTCCATGTGAGATCCTCTATACCCCCTAAAAGCTACCTCCTCCTCAAAAATAATCTCTGAAATGATCATTCCATCTCTTCTTTTTCAGCTGGCATAGGAAATGAGACCAATCATTGTTGTGAGCTAATTACCGCATTGCTGTGAAATAATTGCACTTAAACCCACTCTTCATATAACACATGAAAAGGGCTTTAATCATTTACACATTTATGAAGACTCCTTGCTGGTAATCTGGATAAAAAGGGATTACACGCTCCAAAACTATACACTACTCCCATTATTCCAGGATATCAAAAGCAGCCAGAATAATTTCTCACATTATTTTTGACAATGTGTACAAGGACAGGAATCAAGAAGCGTACAGCCTCTCAAAGGTTGGATTGGCATTGGACAAACGCATATGGCAAGTCAAGAAAAACTCCCGAGATGGTCTCTTGGAATATATTTATGACTCATGGCTTACTTTTTGAATAATTCTTACATCTTCGATGATTTGACATTGCCTCGATGATTTGACATTGCCTCTTGAAAGCCGAGTATAAAACAGTCCTTTTGATGTATATAATGAACTTTACACGGTTTTTTCTGTGCATTTTTTTAATAGCTTGTGTCTTTTTTTATAATTCATATGAACGCATGGTTGGGCTTCATTCAACTAAAAGTCAATGGCTTCTAAGAATGTAATTTTATTCATTTTCAAGTAAATAAAATTATTAATCTTTTTCTTTTGAAAAAAAAAATAGTAGTCTAAACGTTTTAGCTTTATTTTTTGGATTTTTTTTCAGGTTGTATCTGTAAATTTGAGTAGCTAAGTTTGTATAATCCTAGTGCTCCACAAATTTTTCAACAAACTAAATTCATTTATGAATTTAGAAATGCAATTTAAACAAGAAAATAGAGATTTTGTTCAAATTTAAATACATTAAAAAATTCCGACCAAAAAACTCAAAAGTAGAAAGTTGTGCTAAAACCTTAAAAACAAATGCCACTGATAAAATTTTCCTGTACTGTGTATATAAAAAATCAATTTTTCCTGTACTGTGTATATAAAAAATCAATGTACTATGTATATATAAAAAAAATGCCACTGATGACTTTTTTACTCAGAGATATCAATGTACTAATATATAAATTAGAGTAGCTATATCAATTGTACAAATCAACCTTCAACGACTTATAAAATCTGAAATTGTAAGGTGTAACGCCTCACACAAACATCTAACACTCCAGCGCAGTTTCACACTTCACAACCTAAGCTCACAGAATACAAATATGATGATGCTAACAAGGCATTAGCATCCTCAGACAAGTTTTCGCAGAATATAAATATCTGGACAATGCATCCTCCGACTGCTTAAAGTTTTTTATTACAACAAAATTCAATCGGTCTTGAACAAAATAACGTCTGGCTTTTATAAAATAGTTTATTAGGGATAACATCTCTGACTGGATCTCGTTGATGATCCTCCACAACGACTCTTTGAATACACGCTTATCGTTTCCGAGGTTCGTTACGCTACTTGCCTACATTCGGTGATCAAACTTGACTAATCACATGATAAATCTGGATTGTTCAATAACTGCTCCAACACCCATATGTGAACATGTGTTCGAATCCCATATGTCAACATGCAGTTGAAAACCCATATCCATGTGGTAACAGGTTTTGAAATTTCAAGTCCCTGTCTGAACGTTTACATTTCAATATACCTATCCATGGTGTTTTCAACATTAAAAGTCCAACATCGGTATATGAACAATAAAAATAAATTTGATTCCTTTGCTGCCAAGCATTAAAAGTCAGCATTTACCACTGGAATGGATGTCATACCAACTCTTCTCATTTAAACTAATCATTTACTGCATAAATGCAGCCTGGCAGATTGCATGCAAAGAAAATTTACGATCTGGCTATTACGAATTTTTTCTTGTAGCCAAAATAAAATACAGAGAGGAGGAAAAAGCAAACACCTAACTCATCAAATGTCGGGAAGATGAATGTGAATGGTTTGGCCATGTGCCAGCAACAGGCAAGCAAACATTACTAAATATATAATATTTGTATTTTATAATCATCATCATCTTCCAGGATGCCATGCCTCTACACAACTCGATTTCTGAAAGAAATAAAATGAAAGCTACAAACTCGGATCTCGATGTAGAAACTGAGAAGTGGGTGACATGAAAATAATTAAACTGATATATTTTTTTCTTTGGTTGCTAGGCCTAGGCCTAGGCCATGCCTACTTGCCTCTGGACAGTTTGGGCTTATTAACAAATATCAGACCGGTCAAAGGACAAAACACACTTGGCATGTATCCAAATTTAATGTGTGTGATATTACATGTGTACTTTACATTTATTTATACACAACAAATTTTGTCCTGCATGTTTGTACAAAACAACACCATAACAACACCATATACCTCTTTTTCCCATACCCTTGTACTTTTAAGATTTTGTGAATCATGTGAACCCCCAACACTGATTCTGTCAATCAATCAAATGCAATGCACATGACAAGCAAGTGAACCACACATATCATATTGTTCCCCAAAATTAAAAAGGTCTTGTCATGTAACGTGACGAAAATTCTCCAAATCTAGAATGATTTCTGGCAGGTACACCTCATTCCCCGGCCGCTCAGGTCCCCTCGCCCAATTGGCAATATACCCATAGCATATTTTATTGATCATTTAATAACCCACTTTCGATCAGATACAGTCGAAAGCCCATAACCAGGATTGAGTTTGATTTGGTGCTTCCAAACAAAGTATAAATATATTGGGATCAGTGGTCAAACATCCCGTTCAAAGCCTGCAAAATATCAGATCAATCAGACAAGACAGTGAAACCCAAAAACAATTGGGCGAGTGTGTTGAATATCTCGTTCAAAGCCTGCAATGTTATCAGAACAATCAGACGAGAGCGAAAACCCAAAACTAGCACACTTCTTGCCCTTCTCTTCAAAAGCTTACACAGCTCATAACTAGCGCACTTCTTACCCTTCTCTTTAAAAGCTTAGACAGCTCATATCACATGAGATACCAATTCTGAATGGACTATTCCCATAATACGGTCGTTGGCAGTAACTAGTGGTGTCGATACCGTACAGAGAAAAAGCTTGTATACACAATTTTATATAATCAAATAGATATTGGAAGAATTTCTTTTAAAAAACAATGTTACATTATGTGTAGGCTATATATCCACAAAACCTTTACGTGCATTTCAGATCTTGGGCATTCTCTGAAACTGTCTTGTTTTCCCGTTATCCGGCATGGGCTTTCCTGAAGAATGTACATACGCTCCTACATTTCTTCAAGTGATTTAAAGAGGTGAACCATTTAAACCAGTGAAATTTGTCCCGTTCATCTATTCAGCTCAAATAAAATTTCAATGACAAATTCCAGTCTAGGCAATTTATCACTAAAAATCTAAAGACCACCGCTCGATATCAAGCGAAAGCATTCAGAAGCTCAGCATATGCATTGCTACAAAACCCTAGTTGCTACTTGAGCATAGTGAACATGTGAACTTTTTACTGATCTCATACTTCATCGTAGAAAGCGCCCACAATGAAGATCGACCAATTATTGCAATATATTCATCAACTGATAGGGTTCGTGGCCTCAACTTTAAGATGTGAACAAAATTTAAGACTCGTGGATGAAATTTTCTTTTGCTGTTATCTCCTTCACAAGGAACATTCGAAAAGCTGCACAGCTCAACCGTTTCTGTATCCGCTACATAATAACACCATACAACCACTGTACCCATCATCATATGCAGCTAATATCTACAGCCTGCCGCATTGCATACGGTGAGCATTCTTCAAAAAAGCCCTCCCCTTGTTTTGCCCGTTATCCATATTTGGCTTTGTGTAAATGTAAGAAAGATAGCAACCCCACATTACTTTGCATGATTTTAAAAGGTGAATGATCTCAACCAGTAAAACTTGTTCGGTGCATCTCTTGAGCTCATCAGATTGGATTTAGTAAGTTCTGTGGTCTCCATGGCAAATTTCTCGCTAAATCGAAAGACAATCAAAACATTCGGAAGCTCAAAATGCATTGCTACAAAATCCCTAGTTGCTACTTGCATAATGAATATGAACCACTGATCTCATAATCCATTGCAGAAAACCACACCCGCAGTAAAGATTGATCAATTATTAAAATGCATTCAAGTCCTCCTTCACAAGGAACATTTGAAGAAATGCACAACATGGAACAATTTCTGTATGTTACAAAAATTAAGCCACTGCGTACCCATACGTAAACGAACAGCTGAAAACACAGTCCTCACAAATAAGACTTTACATGCAAAAAACTGAACGTGGGATGTGGTGTGCAAGTCCAATTCGTTCTCGTACATCATAGAAAAGTATAGCACAATTCCATTTGCGGATAGGGAAAATTATACAACCATTTGTACAAATTATCATTATATGTAGATTGATTATTCACAGCCTGAACAATCTCCAAAATTCTCTTCTTGTTTTGTCTGTTATCCAGAATGGGCTTGTTTAATTGTTCTCTTCTTGTTTTGTCTGTTATCCAGAATGGGCTTGTTTAATTGTAGGGAAGTTAACATTGCCCCAACATTACTTGAATGATTTTTAAGGGTGAACGATCTGAACCAGTGAAATTTGCTCAGTGCATCTTTTGAGCTCAAATAGGATTTAATAACAAGTTTCATAGTCTCTAGGCAATTTCTCACTAAATCTAAAGACAATCATTCTAAATCATAAGCTAAAACATTCAGAAGCTCGGCATGCATTATTAAAATCTCAGTGAAGATTGACCAATTATTAAAATATATTCAAGTCTCTTCACAAGGAACCTTTGAAGTGCTGCACAGCAACGCACCCATTTATGTATGTTGCAAAAATTAAACCGTTGTGTACACATGCAACCGAATACCTGAAAACACACTCCTGACAAATAAGACTCGACGTGTAGAAAAATACCGAGTAGAAACATGTAATGTTAAAGTCCATTCTGTTCTCGAACATCGTAGAAAAGGATAGCACAATTCCATTTAGACGCGTCATTATTTACAAATAGAGAGAATAATACAACCATTCGTAATCAAGAACCTTTGGAGTCAGACGGTTGGCATTGACTATTAATTTTGCTGAAATGCTTACCTATCTCACAGACTTGGCACAAAGGAACAATGTTTCCTTCAAGGTAGATAGAAAAGGCAACTACTATAGAGAAAATAGATGGCGGTATTTTACACTGGCCTGTTTTAACTTGTTACAGATAAAACATTTTTAAGTTCCCTTTGCTTTCACAAGTGCCGTCAGATTACTGGCATTTAACATCCAAGCCTGTATATTTTAGAGCAGCACAGAAGTACAATGCTTTACCAAAGCTCTTCTGTCTACGCTCAAGAATTTTACTCAAAAATACAGGCTTTCCTAACATCCTACATCAGTATATCATAGGTGTTGGTATTGCTGCTGATGTGAGCTCCAAAATTGGTATTGGAACACATTCCTCGATTTAAAGTCATGCATAACCATTATCACAACAAACTATTTGCACCAGATAGCCAGTACTACAACATTCCTCGAAGATGGCCAGACCAGATCACAAGGCTGAAATGCCAGGAAAACTTTTTTTGCATTTAGGCCAAGTATGTCAAGATCAGGCAAGCACACCATGCATTCTTACAACTCCTTTTAATTGTCCTGTCAGTCCCTCTGACGAAAAGCTACTTAAATCATGCCCTTCATACTCCATGGCAATCATCAATCAAGTAGAGCAAAACTTGAAGATAATCTGCTGCCGGTGTCAAGCATCTACACTGGCTGCAGGTAAAGTTGATTCCTGAAGATCGGAGAGAGAATGCTTGGATGTTTCTCTGGTTATTGGTTGCTCATCTGAACATCCTTGAAGTTTAGCATGCTTTTGAGGAGTCATTTTCTCAACCTCTTCCCGAGTATAAATGAAAATCTTGCGCACAATGCTACAGAACTCCCTGTTTTAATACAGTAGCACTTCCATTAGAAAATCAGAAATCACTCGTCACACCAAATAATAATTAAACATTATCAATACTCAGAAATCAAACAACGACAAAACAGATTTTATTTCAACACTCACTGCCACGGATCATCACCAACAAGCATCATGTCTCCTTCGTTATCCGTGTACACAACCTGCCATCCTTTGCTAGGATTCCCTAGTTCTCCTTCAATGTTGAACATGTGTTCAAGCTCACAAATTAATTCCTCATAACCTTCAAACTTAGTAAGGTCAACAGCTCTTCCAAGAGCAATTCCCTGCTTATGCACCTGCATGAAAATACAAGTGGTGTCAAGCAATCCGGTATATCTCAGGCCACAAATAGAATTTAAGGATCCATCTTGTTAAGACTGGCAATTTATATGTGAAAGCATAGAAATACCTTAGTACAGCTCCTGGTGGGGTTGCCATGCGGTCTGACTTGAGTTTCTTTTGACAACTTTTGCAAAGATTTCTCCTGATCACAGTTTACTGCAGGTGGCTCATATTTGATTGGCTTTGGTGGATCTGAAACCTGGTCAGACTCAGCAATTTGCACCTGTTTTGCTCTCAGAGCATTACACAATTGCAAATTCTCCACAGCAACAGAGGCCAAGGTTGTTGATGGGGTCACCTGATCTAGTGGAACATTATCGATTAAATGAAAACCGAACAACTTGTAATTACTGACAGAATCTACTCTCTTGTCTTTTGGCAATTCCCAATTAGGGGGACTAGTCTGTGATGCATCTGTCAGATTACCAGACTGTATTTTTCCAACTGTAATTCCATTCCCCGAGGTTGGCTCTTCTGAACCCTCTATTTCAGGAGGAGGCACAAAAGACATAAACCAGCTTCCAGGAGACTCTCCCACTGCAAGGTTTGAACAATGAGAGGAGCCATTCACCCCAGCATACCTTAGAGATCCACAGTGCTTCTGGGATGAGATGGGCGAAGTAACAGAAAGTTTTAGATCCGACTCATTCATCATGCTGCTGGAAAAAGGAATTGGCCAGGCACTTGATAACTGCAGCTTTATTGTCGATGCATCCAATGTTCCAATCTCCTGATCCTGAAACATCTTCATAGGAAGATTAACATGACGACTGTTTTCAGCATTCTGACTTGAAAATGACCCTTCACCATGTCCTTGGAGACCACAAAAAGATTCTGGAAATGCAGATTCAAGTCTCTGGAGCAGCATCCAATTTTCAGACCCTGGTGGTAGATTTTGAGAGGTTAGACCCCCACAGTCTACCTTAGCATCATTCAGTTTTGCTCCCCACATAATAGGCTTTTGAATGCTTTCCACCTCACTGTCTCCGGTCGTCTTCATGTCTTGACATTGCAATGTCCTAGGATACCGGAGCACTGTTGTGGAGTCAACTGAGGTTTTACAAGAACCTACAAAGAAAGAACCAGACATGAGATAGAGTTCTGCAGTGCATTCAACAATATAACTTAGTGTATCACATAATGAATACAAATGTATACCAAGCATTGACAAGTCTGTGGATGAAGGCAACACATTTGTTCGAGGTCTCTTGTTCCTGGGTACTGGCTGAGGGTTTAAAGGAGGAGGTGCCACAAACGGCTCTATTTCCCAAGGCGAAACTCTCTCTGGTCGTGGAATTGCACATGTTTCATCCCATTGCACCTATGATTGAAAATATAATGAGTGCCAAAAACCATAAAATGTTTTGTACATCCATAAAATGTCCCAAGAATGGAAAAGATGCCATGAAAAAGTACCTTGAGAGATCTCCACTTTGAAGATGGCCATCTAGCAGGATCAGTGTCACCTATTCCAATTATAGTACCAGTAAACCTGCAAAATACAATGAGGTTGCCAGGTCAATATTTAGGTCAGGTAGCAAGATCAATGCTCAAGTTTTCCAGGCTTTCATCAGACTAAACTACCAGCATATCTTGTACAACTGTAACATAATAATACCTCCTTTCTGGAGCCTCCTCACCCTCGAACCTCATCTTAAACCTCATCCCAACTGAAAGATTACTATTCACAGCCTCCATATATTTATCATAAGGAATAATGAACTCTGATTGACTTGTCCTGCATTACATGGAGAGCATAAATATCAATACCTGAGAAAAACCAAGCTAATATAATGAACGCAATCTCTCTTTAAACAAATAGATGGTGGTCATGGGGGGAGGCGATATCTATTGTCCTTAGACAGTAGAACGTAGCATACAATTAAGATCTTGGACTAACTGCATAAACATACCAAGTGCGTACAGGAGTGGGATTATGATTGTTCCGTGGCAGAACAATGAAAACAATAGAAGACTTGAAATAACAGAAGGTCTTGCACAACTAAGGCTAAGTGCAAAAGAATGGATTATGATTGTTCATGGTAAATCAATGAATATGATAAGAAGACATGAAATAACAGCATGTCTTGCAATGTCCATTTAACATTTAACAGTATTAGCCTTACATATTCTACCTTGGTTTGTAATAAACAGTAAACATGGTCCGAGTTGTAACTGCATGAGATGCAGTAGCAATGACACCTAAATGCATGCTGTGACTAGATATGACTGATGATGGCATGTTACTCTGCTGTCTCATAACTCGCCTCACCCCCACCCTCAATTCAGCATTTTCACCCCTGACATCAGCAAATACAGAAGATGTTAATTATTTTAAAGCATTCAATGAGACTAGAAATTATTTTGCATTTAACACAGAAGATATCGAAGACGGATAAGATTGGCTAGTTAATCAACCTCAGAAAAATAAAGGCGTCTCCTGCAACTAGTCTTTTTGCACTAACAAAGACACTCCAGCCTGTTGTTAACAAGTGCCTTCTAGGCTGACCTGCCATGTTTAACCTATATCATTAGCAACCAATCATCTCCATGCAGGCTGAAGAGAACCAGCCAAATCGGTTTCCACAAAAGATCAAAAGCTTCAAAATTCAACAAACCCTCGTAAGAAAGAATGGATGATGCAATAAATCCCCGTAACCCTTTCAGCTTTTAACAGGCTCAAAATCTCAGATAAATGGAAACCAAACGACCAACATTACGAAGTGATACCCACCTCGAAAGATATGTCGGAAGCGCCATTCTGTTCCATGTAGATCTTTGGCTACCAACTCTTGCGTTGGGGGCTGCTGGGTCATGTCCTGCACATAAAAGAAAATACAAGTAAAATAAACATTATTTTCTAGAAACCCTCGTTGAAATGCCAACTAGAGGAGTTGGGGTTCAAGCAAAATAACAAACCAGAGGTGGAAGACACTCATCGGCATGCCTCCTTAGAACGGAGAAGCCCCCATGGGTGCTTGTGTCTGAGGCAGTGAGAGTCTTGCAGAACGAATGCACATTCCTTTTTGGCTTGGGCGGATGGGTAAGAGCCACATCACTGCAAGGCTCATTTTGCTGCAATTTAAACACAGATCATCAAGCTCAACGACACTCTCGAATCAATTAATGTACACCTGAGATCTATTTACCAGATGTATGTTCAACCGTAGTAACCAAAAATCCTACCTCCGCTTCTGGAACCAGAGTAATCTGCGCATACACTTCGTCTGTCTCCTGTTCAGCCTGCAATAAACACCAAAGAAACCATAAGCTCAAAAGGTTAACATACTCAAAGATGCCATTGCGACCATCTACATGATTTTCTGGACTATGGGCCATATTTATTGGTGCAAAAATAGAACTGGCGTGTAAAACAGATCATCATACCTTCAATTGCAGATTGATGACACGACAAAGGATCCTAGGTATTAGATTATACAAGGGCATCTGCTGATCAGCACCCTGGTTTGTTGATGCTTCAACCTGCAAATTCCATAAACGACTCTAAATCTCAGAATGTTTGGAATCTAAAACTCCTATCCAGCCCCAAAATCACACCCAATACACCGACAAAGCTGTAAAAAGAAACCATCCGGATAAACCCCTCCAAGCAGTAGCGTAAAGCTACCTGTTCCATGTGCCCTTGGGGGAAGTAGAACACTCGTTCGCCAACGCGAGGAACAGTGACGAGAGGACCAGCACAGGCATGCCACAGTTCTTCGTAAAGATCCGCATCGATACCTGTATCGAATCCTGCCATGATCAACAACAAGAAACAAAACCCATTCGTTCTTAGATTTACTACACTCGAAACCCCTTGGAGAGCATTTGGGTATTTTACAAATCTTGTGGGTACTTGAGAAAACTAGAAAACATCATCTGGGTACTAGAAAAAACTAGAGAACATCATCCGGGTGCTAGATAAAACTCCAGAACTCAAATGGGTGTTCGTATTCGAGATAGCAGAAGAGCAATTAAAAGACAGCAAAACCAAGTGATCTCCAAATACTCACCCATATGCTGTTGTTCTCCCCCAACAAAATTCCCCATGGGGGACCTGAAATTGTCTGTGTAAGCCATTCACTGCTGCGAACTGGTTTTCTCCCGAAAATAAAGACCAAAAATCCCGCTAATGCTCAAGTTGAGAACTAACCCATCTATGTCGGATGAATACAATTGAGATTTCGGGCAACAATGGGCCAAAATCCGAGATAAAAATGGCGAAACGCTTGCTCTCCAAAAGCAAAACCAACCAAACCAAGCAAAAGCCCACTACTTCACGTCCTCCACGACTCCAAAACGAAAAATACCCAACTCTTCGGGATGATACCACGTACGTGCCTCCTCAAATTCGAACCCACGACCCCCACCACCACCACAATCCCGACCACCACCACCACAATCTGTACACCTAGAAAATTCCTGAGGACCGACCCAACAATTCAACTTTCCTCTTTCTAATTCCCACGACAAAAAGAGAAGAGAATAGAAGATTAAGAAGAAGAGAGATGAAAACAATCCTCGGCCTGCTATTAAAACCAGCTCCTGTGCTCTTAACCGTAGTTGAGCTCTTAACTCTTCGACCAAGTCAACACGTAGAGTTGAGTTAATGAGCCATACGTTCCCTGCCGGCGAGCGAGTATCTCGGCCGGTTTTGGGGCAAAATCCGGCGTGAAATTTGGGCGTGAACGCCTGCAGGCCGGCCGGGCAGCGTTCTGTAAGGCAAGGCGGCTGGCATTTAATGTTCGCCCGTATAACGTCGTTGTTGGGTGCCGGCGCCGTTAGACGACGGCGCCTCGGGAACCGAACTGACGGACGGACGGGACTGGGCTGACTGACTTCCATCATTTGCCGGCAGGAAATTAAAAACTTATCCTCTCCTTTTTTATTATTTTTGTTTCCGTTATGTCAATTTTCCGTCGGGATTAATAAATGCGTCAATGCAGAATCTGCATGTCTACTGTGCGGCAGGCAGCACTGTTGGCCTATGTAATTCCGGCAGGCTGTCAGTTAATTTTACCGCGGTTTAAAAAGCAAAAACTGATATAGGGTGTGTGTGGAATCAAATTTCGATTTTTGCTGTCCCCGATAAAGTTGGGGAAACATAAAGCAAATTTGAGACTGTGGGGCCCACCCGCCCTCTCCTCCTTCCATTTTTTGCTGTCATCTTATGGTTCAGTCGGTTGGTCTGCGAGAGTTTATCTGAATTGGTTCACATTTGATTCCCAGCAAGCAAACCTTGTCTCAACTCTATTTAAGGGCGTGGGATAAAGTTTATTCCAACGATTTCTTTTTACTATACACAGATTTCTGGTTTACATCCACACTTTGTGTTTCATGGGTTTTTTATAATTCACAAAATTTCAAAACCTTTTGGTACGTGGTGAAATTGTGACAAGTGTATATTCATTTTCATTCTTAATATAATGCACAAATTGAAAGGTAAATTTGTAAGTATTTGAAAGATTTTAAGATGGATTTAAATGGGTGTGAATTTTTATTTTTTTTAAATATGAAAATCTTGTGGAGATGTATCATCTAATTTTGAAAGACTTCGGATAAAGTTGGAATCATTTAGTGTTCTTGTTAATTAACTAAAAGGTTGCATTGCATCATCAAGTGTGCTCATACTTTCTTATACCTTGCAAGGTAGGTAACAACAATTGCTGATAACTCTAAAGTTCATGTAATAATTAGAATGGTTGGAGGTAAGTTTAACATTCTTCTTATCTAGGTTTAATTCTTATCAAGATTATTTGGTTCATTGTGATGAGGTTAGAAGGATAGACGTCCTCTAGTGAGTGTATCTAGACTTTTCAACCCTTGCCAAATCATAAGTTATGCGCTAGTATTAACTTGCGAGTAAATCATAAATTATGTGCTGGTGTCAGCTTGCTAGCTATTAGTACTAGCCTAGGTTTATAAGTTATGTGCTAGTGTTAGCTTGGCATATCACCAAGAAAGGAGTATGCTTTAGCTCATACTTGATTAGCAAAAACTAGTGTCAGCTTGCTAGTTTATAAGTTATGTGCTAGTGTTAGCTTGGCATATCACCAAGAAAGGAGTATGCTTTAGCTCATACTTGATTAGCAGAAACTCAACTTCTATCGTTTAAGAATATTGAGAGGACTTGTACCCTTACTAGGTGAGTGTTTAGCCAATCAAATGTAGTGTTAGGTCTTACTCTAGGACCCATATTAGTGTGTGTGGTATTAAGTTGCGGTGGCTTAGCCAAATAGTAGTTGTGCTACACGAGTGCATTATGCATAATTGTTGTGGTCTAACAATTATAGTCATCACGTATGTTATGCTTCCTAAGGTAGGTCAGTATTCTATTATGGTCTAACAATTGTATTTGCAAAGTTTGATTATGAGGTGAGTTAATTACACTAAACAAATAGGTATTTGGGTTATGTTATGTCTCTTAACAAGTTGATCAAGCTAGAGAGTTGTGGCGATTGTACTCTTAGTTGAACTAAAGTGTTATGGTTTGACAGTTGTGTAAAATGTTATGGTCTCATTAAATTGAATTTAAAAACATTTAATTTAATTTTATCCCTATATTGTAAGAGATTAACATTATATTATATGTTTTTTTTTGTAAAAAAAATGAAAATGTTATGTTACATGATCATGATTTAATAATTATACCCTTTGTAAAGTTAAAACGTTATAATTCTAACTATTATATTTTCCATATAAATTTTAATTGAAAATCCTCATAGCAACATTTCCTCCCCTATTAACATTATGTTATGCTTCATAAGATATCATAAATGGGATAAAGAGTTTTACTGTAAATGTGATACACTTAACCAAGGTAAAAAGTTGTGGTCTAAGACAAGTTTGATTTTGAATGCATTATTTTTAGTTTTGCATGAAAATCCCTGCAACGACACGTTCCAAGGGGTTGATGTTATATTATGCTTTCAGGGAGGCCAATTGGACTAGAGACTTGTGGTCCACGTTCTAAGGGGTTGATGTTATATTATGCTTTCAGGGAGGCCAATTGGACTAGAGACTTGTGGTCCACTGATTGTACTCTTGATTGCGCTGGAAGGTTATGGTCTAACAGTGACACTTGCCACTTGCCAAGTGTAATTTTAAGAGCATTTTATATAATTTTACTTGAAAATCCTAAAGCAAAGGTTGTGATTTTATTTGCAAAGTTTGATTATGGATAGTTTATACTTTCCTAAGCTCACTAGAACTAAAGAGTTGTGGTTTACCACGATTGTACACGTCATTGTACACGTCACGTTCGATTGTGAGTACATTTAATGAAGCTTATGTTTCCAAAAGTAAATCAATTGGACGAGAAAATTGCAACACGTCTCAAAACATTGGACCCACCATGACTAAAGGATAGTTTTTGTTTAGAAAACGGATGGGTGGAAATGTTAGAAAATCTTGTCCATGGTTTGGGGTTTAGGGTGGGATGTTGATGGGGATTTGTACTTGGAGGTCCCCATCAAGTGGCACAAGCTTTAGACAAGGTTTTCTAAAGGTCCAACTTAGTGGGTTGCCTCTACATCTTGATACCCATCTTTCCCACAACTTGGACTGATTTACAAGGAAAATTTTGTGAATTTGTTGTTGTATTGAATCTGCATTGTATTCATAATTTCCTTTTCAACTTCTTAAGACATTTTCAACTATGAAGTGTTTATCCAAAACGTTACACACAATATTGACCAACACAGAATGGTAGGTGAAGTTCTCTATGTTGGAGGTAATGAAGTCATCTTTCTCTATCTATTTATTTGTTTTCTTTTTTTTCCTCTTGAGATTCACATGACGAAATCTACAAAAGACCAAGATTGACTCAGACAAAGATTCATCATGCTTTCACAGGTCACATAAATTGTCTATTACTTAACCCCAAGGTGGAGAATAGTGTGGACAATAATAAGGTTTTAAGGGATTTTATCAAAATATCCTTTGAAAAATATCTCAATCCATAAAATTTTAAAATTCTTCACATTACCAAAATACATTTATGTGGGTCCATTTTTACTTCTCTACTCCATCCTCGTTTCCATTTAAGCCATTTGATGTGGTATTTGATTATTACTTAGAATTATATTTATAATAAATTTGTATGTTTATTTTTATTGATTAAGTATTTTGAATTTTATGTAAGAGATTTTAGGTTTGATTACTTAATGTATTTGCYTCTAATGTGTGTTTTATTAGATGTTTTATTGGTTCAATGATCATAATCAAGACTAACGAATTTGCATTGCGTATCATTTATGAATACAGAAAAGTGCTAAAAAAAAATTGTCAATTATTCTTTATAAAAAAAATCTTATAGTTAAATCACAATGCAATTAGTTTCTTATTGTTTATATATTTACTTTATCTTTATATTAGTTGTGGATATTCGATGTATAACTTTTTCGTGCTAAAAGAATTATCATCTCTTATGTTAGCATCCTCTAATTAGGTCACTCTTGATATCTAATTGCATGGAGGGGCACTTTCTACAACCCAGTATAAGGGAGATGTGTAATTTCTCTCATGCTCGACATGGAATTGACACGTGACACTTAAAAAAATATTTCAATGTTGACCATAAATAGAACAATTCAATGTCCACTGTAAGTAAAATATTTTTACATCAACTTTATAAATATTTCCATAAAGCAATTGAAATTAAAACATTTCTTACAGTTGGTTAAAACATTTCAATAGTGTGATGCTTAGTATGAGGGAGATGTTTGATTCATTCCATGTTCAACATGGAGTTGACACATGACATACATACATACATATATAAAGAATAATCACAAATCCATCTTAACTCTGGATCTATCATGAGTGGAGAGGGATCGAGTCCCTAGAGGTGAATTTTTTTTAAAATTGAAAAAACTTGAAGAAAGGTTTGAACCTTGATGGATTTGATCCCTTTTGGTGCATGGTAGATTCAGAGTTAAGATGAATCTATGTCGGTTTACACACCTAAACATCATACATGCCAAGTTATAGTGTCACATGCACACCAAAAATGCCAATTGTCATCGGCATTGTTGTGGACGCATAACCAACGTGCCAACACATGCACATCGGTACTTGCATGTCAACAGTAATAAGTGGTGTGTCAAGAAGATGAACAATCACTTTATCGACAATGATGGAACAATCACTGCCTTCAACAACTAAACATTCTCATAAGTGAAATGTATCACTATGTAGAAAAACATATAGAGCACGGAATAGTTAGTCACCTTTTCCTTTTTTCACGCTCTAAACGAGAGCATTGTCTATGATATTTAAATAGTGACACAAAAAACATAGTTACGATTTAATTTGTTTTGTGCACATCTTATTCATTTTTGCATCTTCATTTGTGTTCATGCTTTTGTAGCTATAACTTAATCAATACAATTTATTAATTTGTCCTCGTGTTCTTATCTCGGAGTTGAAACACATATTAATTTATTGCATCGACAATAGCGAGGTGCTCTACAACCCAGTATGGGGGAGATCTTGTCATGTTAGCGTTATGTTAGATAAGGTTACATTAAAAAAATTAAAGTCGGCTCAATTTTAAAAATTAACAATAATAAAATTAAAGTCGACCCAATTAAAAGAAAACAATTACACGAACCATTACATATTACACACAAATATATACTATGACAACATCTAAAATAGTAATTCCTTCA
Organism: Picea sitchensis; assembly: GCA_010110895.2. NCBI lineage: Eukaryota > Viridiplantae > Streptophyta > Pinopsida > Pinales > Pinaceae > Picea > Picea sitchensis. Next base: position 28,569 of record SNQJ01S0086245.1, on the reverse strand, counting down.
TATTAAATGATAATTAAAAAAATTACACCTTAAGAAATTTGATCCCTCTCGGTGCTTCATAGATCCGGATTCAAGATGGATCTACGCTGGTATTATCATTTTATTGATTATTAAAAAAAATGGTAATGATGAAAGCAATTAATATTATAGAAGATGATTGATTGGATTGGAAAAAAACAATCTATCAAATTGTAAATTATTTATAATAATAGATAAATTTAATTTTTTAATTTTCAAAACAATTTAGATAAATTAACGTTGGGATAGATTTTTTTTTTCCATGAAATATACATATCGGGGAAACTTGTTAAGTACTTCTCCTCATTTTGAGGATGTTTTTCTTTTTTATTTTTTTTGGTGAAATATATATCCTAGGTAAACCCATTGGGCACTCCCCCTCATTTTGAGGATCATACCAAGGTAAACTAGCTCAAGGTGGTTGTTTTTTTCACCATGGGTAATAACCCAAGAGTATATTGAGCAGTCCACAAGCCAGATATACAAGAAACTTGTTACTTAGCAAGGGTCGAGATGTCCTAAAGCCCACCAGGGTGGACCTATATCCTAGGGGTCATCTACCCTTCTAGCCTTATCACAATGGGCCAACATGTACAGACTCTACTCCCCTCTGGATTTGAACCTGTGACCTTCGAGGAGGAAACACATGTTCTTAACCATTAGGCCCACTCAAGTTGTACAACTGGCTCAAGGTTGTTACAACAATATATTGATTCTTGTCGAGGGGCAATAGCTCAAGTGGTGGGGGGGTAGGTCTTGCACTCTCCCCACCCAAGTTCAAATCCCTAATGAGACTTGGCATGTTATGATAAGGCTAGAAGGGTAGGCACCCCACAATAGTGGGACCCCCAAATTTCAGGTATATCTTTGGACATCTCAACCCTTGTGGAGTCATAGACTATTGGTATATCTGGCTTGCGAGTTGTTGGATATACTCTTGGGTTATAGTGGCAGTCAATTGATCTTGAGCCTAGCCCATGTCACTTTAATGAATTACCAATTTCCATAGTTAAAAACAACAATATAGAGATGCAAAACTTAACATGTCACTTATAAGAATTGAATATGGATGGAAAAAATAACACTCATTTTTCAACTACCCAAACTAAATTGAAATTACAATGCTAAAATAGATTTTATTCTTAATTAAAAAAGATTAACCCTCGAATTTGATTGTTTTGTTTAAAAACGATTTTTAGAAATATACTCCGAAGGGTTATATTACATAAGACGAACTTCTCGTTTTGGGCTTAAATGAATTTATATAAGACGAACTTCTTTTTGTCTTAAATGTAAATTTATTGACATTTTTAAGGAATGTTTTTTTATTTTTTAAAGGTTTCGTTTAATCAATTTATAATCGAGGGAATGTGGACGATTTAGGAATTTTGTTCATCATGACGTTTTGATTGTTTCTGTTGATCATGTGATAATCTTATAATTAAGAGAGTGAAATATATTATAATATATGTTTAATGGGAATTGAATTTTGGAGGGAGATATAATTAGCATATTTGAGTAATTAGTTAAATGTGTTTAATGGTGGATGTAACTCATTAAGGATATTAATTATGCCAATTTTTTCTAAGATTTGTTCCTAATCTTAGTTTTTTATATTAATTTGGATATATTTTAATTTTGGATTTGTCACGCATTAAAAGGGATAAGAACTTTGAAGTATAAAACTTTTTTAGATAAAATAAGATAATGTTATTAGTGTTTAAGGAATGATCACAAAAGTAGTTCAATGAGAATGGCTCCAAGATCTAGAATACAAATAATGCAAGTGTACCAGGGTTCACTAGAGCTAGCTCCCCTACTAATTAAGTTCGAATGAAGTAAACTATAGATAGAAGATTGTTTAAAAGAGGAGTTAGAGGAGGATCTACACTGCATATTGTATTGTTGCTTGGGAGAGGTCACCCGCCACCAAGGCATTTGTGACCTCGTTTGACTACTGGTGTGGGATCTAGAATGATGACATTGTTTGGTTCCATGAGACATAGGAATAACCCCTTAGGCCTCACAGATCTTTGATTAGAAATTACTATGTTATTGATCTATCTCTTGGTACCCCTTGTAGATGGGAGCACTACAAAGAAGAAAGTGGTCATTCGAGTGGACATTATTCTAGGAGGTGGACAAAGATTTTGAGAATGGAGTCTAAGGGCCTCCCACATGTATAAAATCAAGCATTCTCTAGTCATGATACAGAAAGAAAATGGACAAGTTATGTGACTCCCTGAACAGAGAATGGAACTGCCCTCGAATCTCATAATAAGTGGGGTAGTGAAATATGCAATGCTCCTCTATCCTGAACTCCTAAAGATGGCACAACTGGAAAATCCTATATGATCGGTCAAGCTAGTGCTCTACCTCCACTCAAAGTCCATGTGAATCCACTTTGAACTAGCCCACAGGAATACAAAGAACATGCATCCGATGATGGTGTGTGTACGAAGGTTGGATAATGAGTGCATCTCTCAACTTCGTTAAGTGCTCTACTTAAAAGGCCATATTTGGATGTGACTCGCATGGTGGTTCTGTCCAAGTGACATAAAAACATGGATAGAATTTGAAGAGATAATTGCCTATCACCAAGTGATTTGTCCATCAAATAAAGTGAGAAATGAAGGTTACTAGCCACAAAAGTAAAGAAAAATGTTTAAAATGTAACTTAATAAAAGTCTTGTAACTATCAAATTTGACAAGAGGATTGGATTTCAAATTCCAACCCTACCTGGATATATTGTCTATATATGTCATCCCAAACGATCTTGTTCAACTATTGCTTAGTGGGTAAGAGGTGGTTGAATGCATCAAGAGAGTGACTAAAAAGAGGAAGGTGGTCCATCAAAATACCCATAAACTCCAAAAGATCTAAGATCGTTGCAAACCAACCACAAACCTATCTTAGGGGGCTAGCCAAAGCAATGGACTCTAATGAAAGGTAGGTCAAATGCAAGTAGAAAACTCGACCTACCTTTGAGTTGGTAAAACTTCGAACACGATGTAGAAATGAGACTAGGATGAACACAATATCAAGTCAGAGGGAGGGTCACAAACTGCACAATATTGATGGGTCGAGAAACTCCCTGCTTACACCTTATAATATGTCGAAGGAGAAGGGTATTAACCCTCTTAGCTATGGTTGAGTTAGACTCTAGCAAACACGACTCTCAAACCTCTGAACCATAAAGTAATATGGGGCAAACGATGGAGTCCATGAGAAACATTTTGGACTATATGTCCTGGAAATGGTACCAAAAACATGGTCTCTTAGGCAAGGCTAAGGACCCATAGCCCGTGTTGACATGAGGTTGAAGAGCATGCCTTAAACTAAAACAAGTCCCTAAGTACTATACTCCTAAGGATGTGTATGCATTGGTGATCTTGATCTCCACTCTTATGAAAAATAATTGATGATGTGAGAGGATCTTCTTCAATCCATTGAAGATAATAACCTTGGTTTTACCCAAGTTGAATGTCAATTTCCAAACATCACAAAAAATGGCAATGTATCTAGTTATCTCTATAAACCCTTTGAAGATGAGGTCACGAGGACAAAAACTTGAAAAAAAATTTACACCTCAAAAATTTAATCCTTCTTAACTTAATAAATCCAACATTAAAATGGATCTAAACTAATTCATTATTATTAATTTTAAATAGGTTAATCATTTTATTTTAAATTATTCATTGGACAACTTATTCCATATCAATATTACATACATTTTCTAAGGTACATGTGTCCCTCACTTGGGATGTAAAATGTGTCTTTTGGTGTAATATGTAATATTATTATGTCATTCATGCAGAACAAAACAAAGTAGGAACGAAATCATGATAAATAATTTTAACACAACCTAATTTTATTAGTGAACCAAAGTCTTGGTGGTATTTAATTGTATACACGAAAAATTGAAAAAACTTTCTTTAATTTGTAATGCCATCCAACTAACAGTGAGGTGGAAAATTAACATTAATAATGACTAAGAACTTTGTCTATTGTTTAAATGACACGTTTAAGTGACAATGACAATCCTTTTCAAAAAAGTTAAACACATCACTTTACTTTCAAAAATATATTGAGTTTTAAGAAGACACATATCACCATTCTATTTGACCAAACAATTAAACTTAAACTTATGTTTTATTTAATAAAACTATTTATTATATATAAAAATTTAAAATAGCTATTAATGAAGGATCAAAAGATGTATATGAGGATCACATACCCGGACATGTTTGCTTAATGTGATACATAGAAAGGGTAACATACAGACAACTTCCAATCCATGCATCAATGTGTCAATCATTGGGCCCACCTCAATACTCTTGTGTCACCTAGCATTGTGACAACTTCCACCCCATCCTCTTCTTCTAAGGGCAACATGTTCACTCTTAACATCCCTTTTTATCTTTACCAGATGCAATGTTAGCTTGGTGTGAACAATATTCTACAATTTTGTAACACCTCGAGGGTAGAAATGTAAGGTTAGAATGAGTTATGTGTACATAATTTGGTCAATAAAGAAGAGGTTATCCTATTCATTATAAATGGAACAAAGTCAACTCATTTACCCTACATTCCCCCACATAATCACGTGGATAAAGTCTCGAATAACCTTTCTTCCCTTTACTAATTTGCTTGTATCAATTGTTTTTTGCTATGCACAATTTTTTAATATAAAGGTAATGGGACAGGATAACTGAATTGGATTAAAAATTCAATGGTCTAAGTCTCCGTATTGACTGCATTTTTTTTAATCAACCACTGTATAAGCAGATCATTAGTATCTAAAATTTAGAATGAAATGAATAGTTGAGTGGATCAGATTGCTTAAGTATATATATATATATTATCAACCATGGTAGAATCTGATCATGCTAGAATCCTCATTAGAATCTCAAATTTAGAATGAAATGAATAGTTGAATGGATCAGATTTCATGTTCAATTTGTTAAAAAAACAAACAATATGAAAGTTACCACCTCCTCCCCCTTTCATTAAAATCTCAAATTTAGAATGAAATGAAATGAATAGTTGAATGAATCAGATTTTCTATTCAATTTGTTAGAAAGCATCATGAAAGCTCCCACAACCAGTCCCTCTCCCTTTATTGATTGATGATAGATACTTTGGTGTGCCCTTTGCCATCTTTGAAATAAAGAGGCCCCTTAAGTTTAATTATGGTAAGGATGGTTGGGAATCCATTATTATATATTAGTCTCGTTTTCAAATGATGGGAGGCAATCCTTTTATATTGTGAGTCATTTAGTTTGAGTTTGTTCCATGTTAGTGTATGACTCCTTATTGTCTCAATCATACATGTTAGCATTTTGTTTTGTTTATTTCAACTTGGTTAAGTCTTTTAGCAGTTTACATTATTAATGTTAGTGACAATTTTCTATTATACTTGATAGAGTTATGGGCCTTTCAGTTTTTGACACTATACTTATCACAATTACATAATGCAACTTGTTTTTTTTTAATAAAAATGACTTGCATATATATTTTTATATTAATAGTTAAATGAGTAATATAGTAATATTTGGTAATTGGGTGTAGTTTGAGTAGCAAAGAGGAAAGTTGTTACGCTCCTCTACCCGAGTTTAAATTTCACTTTGGAACATCCTTTCTCTCTTCGTGAGCCAATTGTTAATTGTTGGCGTGGCGACCTCCTATCTTATATCTTATTATTTAGAGAGATAAGACAAGGCACATGGATCGTCTCAACTTTAAAGGACCACTTAGAGTTGGATTTCTTCTGTAGTCCAAAGTTCAAGTTCTACTATATGTATAGATTGAATGTGCTTAAATGAGCTAAGATCAATCGATATAGGAAGGTCCTTAAAATCACTTAATTTTGAATATAGTAAAGTAACTCTTGGATGGGGAACTACTCCTCTCATGGGTTTTGCAATGGCTCTCGATTATTAAATCATTAGAAAGAGGGAAAGTTGAACCTATTTCGAAATGACTCTATCAAGTCAGTGTAACTGCTCTAACTGTGGTCGAATATTTCCAAGATGTCAATGAGAAAGATGAACTGATCCAGTAGTAGTGCATGCCGAAATGATTCAATATTTTTTGGAAGAACAAGGAGAACATATTCATTTTTATTGACCTTAAATGTTGAGGGATACCACTCTTCCCATCTTTTCGCATAGACCTCTATGTGAGCTCAATCTCGTGATAATAACTTCCCCCACTCCAATGCTAACATCTTTGGTGGTTTCATTGTAATGCCTAATGATACATCTTTGACTTGTGTTTATTATCTATACAAGATTACATGTTATCTTCCTACAATGACATATACCAATGTTCATATTTTTTCTACATTAATACTCTTCTTTTAAATTGCATTTGCATGTGTGTGTTAACATCAACATTTGGTGTGTGCATTGTGAATAATCCCACATACATAATATCTATGAGACAAATATGGTTTATAAGGCATTCCTGACACTCAAAGCTTTTCCAATTCAAAAATTGCCTTCTGAGGGTAAATCCTTATGTTAATGTGATAGAATCCTCCCTCTATTTGGTATTAACATTGTCGATGATTTTAGTGTCATGCCTCGTGGACTCTTTTTGTCCTATGGTAGTTATCTATGTGATGTCACATACTATCTTGTTATAGTAGTGTATCTCTATGTTGAGATTTTGTTCCATATTAATAGTCTTCTTCTCCATTTTATGTGTGGGTGTTAACATGATTATTAGGTTTGTCTGGTATAAATAATCTCATGTACATAACAATTGTGACACTAAGATGGTTTATAAAACAATATCCACATAAAAAGCTTTGCCAATCAAAACGTTGACTTTGGGTTGAGAACAAAATAAACAAACACTCAATATTGCAAAAAAAAATAAAAGATACAAAATTGAAACCAAAATATTATAATATAAACCGGATTTTATTAATAAATTTAACGATAAAAAATACTAAAATACACATTGCGATGTAAAAAACTATTCCCACCATTTTCGACCTTAAAAATGATGGAAAAACTTTTACTCAATTTCTTCATTTTTATTATTTAGCATTCACTAATTTATTCATTTCTCCACATTAATATATAAAATTGTATTTAATCATCTACATCTATCTTAACATCATGCACCCATCCTTGTCCCTCCATAAAAGTGTGACTATTTTTCTTCATTTAATAAAAATTTCCTTTCATAGTAAGAATATGAAATTGCAAAGCAATTATTTATTCCATTTCCCTATGCATGCAACATGCATTTTAGTAATATATAATTAATTATGTCACTTGTTCCTCGGCAGTGTTTCATTGGTCCCTGTTATCCTTATACAGAGACATGCACCTTCCCATACAAGTTGCGCTCCGGGGGATTGCACTCTTTCCTCTAGACGAGCAAAAGAGGATTGTGCTTCCTCATTTCCATCCAATCATTGTGCTTCTAGTTGCTTTGTCTTTGTATTATGTTTGCTTTATACAAAATTACATTATAAAGCTATGGTTAGATAATGTTTTAGATGGAATTAAAATTTATAATTTGATTCTTTTTTATGATAGTGAACTATTTTTAAATTAAGTAGTGCATTATTCTTACCAAATAAAGTTATTATGTTGAATAAAATAATTTGGTGGAAAATGTAATCATAGCTGACATTAAGTATATTCCAGGAAGTTCATTCACATTCTTTGTGTTCCACACATACGTATATTCCTTCTTTAATTATTCAAACATCTTTGAATTGGTCAATGCTATATTTTTATTTTTTTGATATAAACAATATTTTATAATTTGTTAATGATTATGCAGATGGAAGGGGTAGTAGGTGTGGGAGTTAACTTTGACTACAAAGGAAAGTAAGAAATTTTATTTATTAGGAGAATGGGAGAAACAAAAAAAAATAGATAAAAGTTTTTTTTTTTTAAAGATTTTCGATAATGAAGTGCTAAAACATAAAAAATGCATTTGTAATTGAGGTTTCGATTGTTATCATTCGACACATGGTAATCAAAACTCTTTCAAAGGAAACTCATATGAACAAGTTAATTTGTTGCATTCAAAATCTGATAGAAGAATTCAAAAATGTCAGGTTCTACCATCTTTGAAAGAGCTAAACACTATGGTGCATTATATGGCCAACAAGACTTGCAACCTAGCTTTTGGAACTCTTTGGAAAAATGGGGGTTGAGGAAATTTGCAACCTCTATTAAGTTTTTTATTTGCTCAAAACCTTAATGACTCAATTAATATGCCAAAACAAGTGACAAAGCCACATGAGCATGCATTCATATCCATTCATTGGGACTGCTTGTGGTGTTGCTCAAACATTGTCAAGGGTTCTCACCTTCATTAAGCTTGGATGGAAGGGATGACATAGAGTGTGTGGGTTTATGTTTGGGATTTAGCACAATACCCATAAATCTTTGTATAGCCTACAAATGGGAGAAATGAGTTCATATCTTGTCTTGTTTTATTAGAGCCTTATTCCTATGTTTAGAAGGCAATGCCACTAGGGACTCTTCCAGACTTAGTTGATGTTCATTTTCGGTCTTTTCTGAAAGCGTTATTGAAAGCATTGTGGACGTTTGATGGTGGGATTTGGAATTTGTAGAACATATTGCAACCACAACTCTTATTTGTGGGTATATTTTTCATTTCTTCCTATCTTTCAGGTCTCTAGTGTTGTTTCAAATTTTATGGCTTACTCTGTTAATGTCGACCTTCCATTTTAATCCCATAGAAATAGTGGAAAGAGGTTCGAATTTTAGCACTAAGAGTATGTAGTCTATCAATGTTTCTGATTCAAAAGTTTTTAAGGGACTCTCTCAGTTATACATTGGGAATAACAACAATATATGTTTGAATTAGTTTGAGAAGTATGGGGCCTTTGTTCTGGAACCTATCTCTAGAATTTGTGAAATGGATATCCATGACCATCCAAATATATGTGCATTATGTGAGTACTCTAGTTTCCAAGATTCAATCTGGAGGTGTGAATGACACAACAATGATACATAACAAACTTTGGCTTTAGCAATAAGAAAATGGGAAACCTATAAAAATGTTTGGGAACATAATTATGGAAGGGATTTAAAGGTGACCCAAAGGCAATTGATCAAGATGAAAGCCTAGTTTGAAAAACATAAAGGGAAAATTGTTCTTCTGGAGGTTGGGGATGAAAGCAACAAAGAGAAGTCAAAAGAGGAGGAAGACATGATCAGGGAACTTCAGGGGAAAGTCAAGTATTTAGAATTAGAGCAAAAGTATGGTTTTGAAGAGTTGAGGGCAATTGTCCCCGAGGTGTAGGACAGTCGGTGACAGAGTGTGTTGTTAAGGCACTCTGTGATGTTAAAGTCA